>JABFEB020000008.1:22133276-22145929 GCA_019775895.2 Stomatorhinus ivindoensis
GCTCCTTGGAGTAGAATTTTGCAAATTGTGTGGAAATTTTTATTTCAGAGTGTAAACAATCGTAAAAAACTGTAATTCCACCAATGAATTAGCCAGTGCCACCAAAATGAAGAGTACAATCGGTATTGTTATAACCGATACAGCCACAAGTGTTTTCATATATACTTTCAGTGTGTAGTTGGTGCTGCATGTGCAAGTTCAGTTGGTGGTTTGTGTTACTGTACTGACATGAAAAGACAATTTTTTTACAAGAGCTTCAAGAGTTTTGCAATGTTTTGCTAATTTAGTGTAAGATTTTGTGGTTAGTGTGTAGAGTTTTGCAAAAATAGCCTATTGTTTCAAAGACAGTATCTAAGCAATCAGAAAAAAACTGTAACTCATGTCACAAAAGCAAATAATTCTATCAATCAGTTAGCCAGCGCCACCAAAGTGAAAAATACAATCAGCATCGTTTTAACCATGAGAGTCAAAATGCTCTGATTTTTTTTATCAAAATGTCAGTGTAAGTACGCTCCTGAGCTTCACAATTCTGAATGACAGTCGGTTCCTACTTTCTCATTGTCACTGACTGATCATTTTTCATTAGCAAATTGATACTTATTCATTTTAGACATCAGTTTCAACACTGCAAGGCTCAATATCAATGGTTCTCAACCATTTTAATCCAATTTTTACCATGGTAGCTCAGTCGTGACCCTATAGTATAGGTCTACATTTACGCTATGATCAAGCATGCAGTGCACTCTGCAATTTACACCAATCAATGCCTATCAGACAAATTTGATTGGATGTGTCAGTGAATTTTAAATTAAACATCTGTGGTTTGGCTTCTTGGATTGGTTGAGTGTTCACTAGTTTTGTGCTAAGCAGTTGCGGACCCAAGACCTATTTATATAAGTTAATTCTAGATTTGGAGCCGGGAAATCTGATTGTGGATCAGCACAGGAACATGCTGGTTTTAAAATGCTTACATTCCCAACCTACAGAAAGAGCCTCTCTTTGGCCAAAAAAGGCAGCCCCTCTGCTCTTCCTGCTGAGGGCTGCATGCCTGGAGGCAGCTTGTATTCCCTGCTACAGCCGGCAGCTTGCATTCCTTGCAACAGCTGGCGACTCGCATTCCCTGCAATGGCCTGACTTCTCCCAGCAGGATTTTGGAGAAAATCATGGTTGCACTTATAGCCAATGGACACATGGGGGAGATGTTTGTCTTCTCTTGCTCTCAACCTTTACTTCAGCTAATTCAGAGCAGTGCTGAAGCTAGAGAAGATGGGCAACTGAGAGACCATAAAACACGCGAGAGACAAGAAAGAGGAGCTTTAAAAATCATCATGTGGACGCAGTCAGGTTGTGTGCAGCTCAATAAATAGAAGAATAATTAAGCTAGAGGAATATAATCGGCGGCTGCTTCTCTTCACACCCTCAAACTTACTGTAAATAACGAGCTTAATAAAAAAGACTGTCCCTTCACATAAATCCAGGAGGATAGTGAGCTCTAAATATGTGTGATGCTATGTTCGAAGGTACATTTTCTTCAGCTGAAGGCGGTGAAGCATCATGAGCCTTCAGACATGATACACGTTTAGGCATTCTGTGACATTTTAGAACCATCTCTAAGGTCTGGAAGTGAAGATTACAGCCTATGAAGACATTACAAAAATGTGACACCACCACAATCGTCGCCTGTACCTCAATAAGAGATGGATAGATCGATAGATAGATAGATAGATAGATGGTAGATAGGCAGACAGCGAGACAGACAGACAGTCAGATAGATAGATAGATAGATAGATAGACAGCGAGACAGACAGACAGATAGATAGATAGATAGATAGATAGATAGTTAGATAGATAGATAGAGGATGGGTGCCCTGTTCTGATCTTTAATCTTCTGCTGTCTCTTGACATCAGCCATCCCACCCTCTCTGTAACTGACCAAATCACAACCTCATGAGAACCATTGTGTGCTGGAAAATGCTTGCCTATTCAGCTGCATTGAAATCCAGGAAACAGCATATTAGGGGATGGATGCGGGCAGTGGCTAGTCCTTAAAATGTCCACAGAGATATTCCATCCATCTGCTTTCTGTAACCACTTGTCCTATTCAGGGTTGTGGGGGGCCGGGAGCATATTCCAGGGGCTAAGAGCGCAAGGCAGGTACCAACCCAGGATGGGGCGCCCACCCATCACAGGAAACACTCACACACCATTCACACCTACAGGCATCTTGATAACTTCAATTCACCGCATATTCCTCAGCACATTTTTGGATCGTGGAGGGAAACCTGGAGTACCTGGAGGAACCACAGAGATATTGACTTAGAAAAAAAGATATAAAAATTGTGGATAATTGTGGATTCAAGGATAACTGATGTTGTTCAAATCTCCCAGCAATACTTACATACCAGGATATTGAATTTACTGATATACAGACTGTTTTCACACCATTTAAAAATACTTTATTTAAAAATTATTATTATTATGGTTATTATTATTATTGTTCTTGTTGTTGTTTTACATATTTGTAATAAAACAATTTGACCATTTGGAATACAATGATTACTGCACTGAAGAATTTAGCAGTTATGATTTATTACTGTCCTGTACTGACATGCACCATAACTGTGGCTCTCTTCTGTCAAGAAATAATTTGATAAACATAAAATGAGATATGTGTGTGTAATCATGAGTATGTGTCCACAATAGTGTGATATTGCATTCTGGTGCCAAAGCCAGGGGTGAGACTGTTTGGCAGTGAGAGGCCCTGTCTGTGTGCACATTCCTCTCTAAGATGGCAGGATGGGGCAGTGGGGGTGGGGTTGTGCCCAATCTGGGCCCAGCGTGAGCTCCCAGTCTTCGCTTGATGTCAAGTAATTGGTTGAGGCTGCAATTTGGGGCTTGAAGTTTGCACATGCTATTGGAATAATGAATGTCACTCTCCTCGGGCCCTTGGCGTCGCTATCGCAATGCGATACTCAGCGCCAAGACCCTTACCCGCCCAGGTAGCGGACTGCGCCGCTCAGCGCGCTGAGTATAAACAGTTTGCCTTTTCTCGGGGCGAGACATGCCGGGATGCCAATAAATGGGCAGCAAAAGACTCAGGCGGCAGGAAGATCCTCACGGTTTCAGCACGGAGCACTCGAGCAAATTTGTCAGACACATAGTAAGAAAGGAGGATGACAGTCCCCGGCGTCTGTGACGCTGTCCTTCTAAGGCAGCGACACAAACCTGAGGACGCCTTTATGAAGAGCCCCCCTGCTCTCACAAGAGCCACTCGTGTGGGCTTACAGGCCGGCTGCTTCACCCGTCCCAGAGCACAGTGCTTTAGGCTCAGGACCTGCGCTGTTCCATGATTATTAAGTCACTAGACAAACTTTAAAAGAAAAGCTGGAGGAAAAAACAGGGGCGTGCTGCCAGTAAAATTCTCCAAAACGGGGGGTTGGGGTGCTTGTAGTAAAATTTGCTGAAAGGGGGTTGGGAGGGAGGTGAGAGAGGGGAGTGCTGTCAGTAAAAAAAACGTACTAAAATACTGAAATTGGACCCAGCAGTCGATAACACTGTCATAGCACATATATACTATGAGGAGATATCCTTTCTCCTTATGGGTCAAAGCAAAAGCCATAGCATGCTATTATTGGGTAATTACAGCGGCAGAGGTGCGGCGTCATCAGCCACAGGAAGTGGACATTCTGACAGAGCTAAATGCAGCCATGTTGAACTGCATGGCTTTGCGCCCACACACAGGTTGGAGTGTGGGCTGTGATGTGCTATAATTCTCCAGCTCAGGGAAACACTCTTTCTTCTGTTGCCACCCACTTTCTGGAAGTTTCTAGATAGGCGTCTCCCTCCACGATGCTGTCTAGGCAGTAAACAAGAGAAACACTTGCTGAAAATTTTCACTCGTTTATTTACCTTTACTTTACCAGGAAGTCCCATTGAGATTAAAATTCTCTTTTACAAGAGGGACTTCGCCAAGGTAGCAGACATACGAACTTATGACATGTTAAAAATACAATATTCCATGAAAAAAATCCAGACATTACAATTACACAGTTATTTAAACACTCTGGCCTTTCAGGAAAAACAGAGGGTATATGTGTATAAATGACAATGTTATCAGCATAGGGGTGTGTTTTTGCTTGAATGTCCTTACCCAGGTCATTTATAACAATGTAGAAGAGAGTAGACCCCAATATGGAACCCTGGGGGACGCCTTGGTTTAACTAGTGATGGACCTGAATTCTTTGGGGCTTGCAGTGCCCTTAATACCCCAGCCGAGGGTTTTGCTGTAATAATCGTTAGCATCATGGCCGACAGCTTCCTGTGCACAAACATGTACAGTACCAATTGAAGGTTTAGACCCACCTACCCTTAGAAAGGTTATCTGTACTATTGTCTACATTTAAAAATAATCATGAAGACAACAAACTATAAAATAAAATATATGGAATTACGCACTGACCAAAAAACAAAAATTACATGTTTGGGGGGTGGGGGGGGGATTCAGAAGGTTGCTGGCTGGGTCATGTGATGTGACATCATCACTCTCCTTGGTAGGTGGCTTGGCGTGTCCAAACTTTTGACTGGCACCATACATCATGGAGGCTAGGAATGGGTCTAGACAGTCTGTGCTCACAGTATTCAGAATGAATAAGGGCTCATGACTTCTTGTGGGATTTTTCAGCACAGAGCTGATTACTGACTGCTACCAATGGGATGCATGCCTGGGCGAGGTTCAAATTATTGTTGTTTTAATGGTTTCTTGTGTCAAGAAGAAAAAATAAGTTTGTGTAATCAGTTATGTGTTGATGAAATTCCACCAAGGCAACGGTTTGATCTGAAATACGGAGGTTCCCCAGCCTCAATAAATCACCCATGGAAATATACTTGCTGAGGAAGGCGCAGATTTTTCAAGCCAGTGGGGGGCCTGGTAGGCAGGCAGCTGCTACAACTGACCTGGGAAATCCACCTACAGCAACAGTAAAAAATAAATACAGAGGATCCCTTAAAAGGGTTCCCATGCTGGGGATGCAGTGTTTACACATGCTGAAGGAAGCACAGATTACAGACATTTATGCAATCTGTTATACCATAAACTTTATGGGGGGGCAAAATACTTCACAGAAAGAGGCTAAAAATAAGAGCGGGGAAAAGATTTCGGAAAATAATAAAAGGATCATCAATTTCTGAGAGGCTGGAGGCAAACTAGAAGCAAGGAAGCAGAGGAAGGCTGAGCAAATGCCAGGAGCCACGTTGTCAGTATAAATTGTGATGTGAGGATATAGAAGCTCTGGTGAACAGCTGAGCAGATGCATTGAGCCACAACATAATAATAAATAGTGAAGTGAGGATACGGAGGCTCTGGTGGATGACTGAGCAGATGCATTGAGCCACAGTGTCAGTATAAATAGTGAAGTGAGGATACGGAGGGTCCGGAGGAAGGCTGAGCAGATGTATTGAGCCACAGTGTCAGTATAAATAGTGAAGTGAGGATACGGAGGCTCCAGAGGAAGGCTGAGCAGATGCATTGAGCCACAGTGTCAGTATAAATAGTGAAGTGAGGATACGGAGGCTCCAGAGGAAGGCTGAGCAGACGCATTGAGCCACAGTGTCAGTATAAATTGTGAAGTGAGGATACGGAGGGTCCGGAGGAAGGCTGTGCAGATGCATTGAGCCACAGTGTCAGTATAAATAATGAAGTGAGGATACGGAGGGTCCGGAGGAAGGCTGAGCAGATGCATTGAGCCACAGTGTCATTATAAATAGTGAAATGAGGATACGGAGGCTCCAGAGGAAGGCTGAGCAGATGCATTGAGCCACAGTGTCAGTATAAATAGTGAAGTGAGGATACGGAGGTTCCAGAGGAAGGCTGAGCAGATGCATTGAGCCACGGCGTTGGGATCCTCTGCAGCTCTGGCATGCTGGACCCTGTATGTTAACGGGGTCTAATTTTAGGGCCGGTGAGTATGCAGGTTTTTGGGGTAACCTTTTGGTCTGCTGTTCAGACCCAGGTGCGAGAACTCTTCAGCCAATCAGTTCTCCAATTAGTAATATAATTAGGGAGCTGCAGCGAAATCCCACACACGCACCGGTCCTTTGCGGATAAGATTGGGCAGCCCTGCTGTATGTCCTCTGCAGCTTCGACCAGCTGGTCTTACTCTCATCCTCTGCAGCTCTGGCCTACTGGGCCCTCAACAATCTGTGCAGCACTGGCCGGCTGGACCTGCTGTGGACCTCTGCGGTTCCGGCCCGCTGAGCCTGCTGCAACTTCTGCAGGTCAAGCACTATTCACTACTACATGGCATCGTCATGCATACATCCCACTGGGTGCCCAATGAGTGCCAAAATATCGTGTCCCTCAGGGTGTGCGATATGGGTGTATCTCTGGTTTTACTCCGGGGCTGGTGTGAAATGTGAGTCACTGCTCATCAACATATCCCAAGTCACATTTCATCCTGCATCACAGCAGGTTAAAGCAAGAAGTCTCTCTGCCACAATAAAACCAGGACACTGCTAATGATTTGGCTACACTTTAGGCCAACACTTGCAGTCATAATTAGGCCAAGAAAATTCACAGCCTATACTGGAATTGAAATAGATCTTGCTTTGTTTGAGAAATGGTGCCACTCTGTCAGGCGACTGCAGCCTTATATAGCCTCCTTAACTCCCTCCAAACAAACAACTGTTTGGTCAAACACAAGAGTGATCCAGCCATTGCTCTGAAGGAACTATGGGTAAGACTGGGATCCTTTTTCCCTCTGATGAGGCAGCGTGATTAACACATCCTCTGCTACGAGAAACACGTGGAGCTTTTAATTTACAGAGGACTCCTGGGCACCATTATCATGGCCTTTGTGCACAAACGCCCATTGCTGATGTGACAGGTGGAGAGAGAGAGATAGAGAGAGAGAGAGAGAGAGAGAGAGAAGGAGAAGAAGACAATGTAAGGGCAGAGGAGGGACAGACGTAGGAAGAGGGGCAGAGAGAGAGAGAGACGTTCCTCGCACTTGAATCCTGGGCCGCATCCAGCACAGTTTGGGATATTAATTAAATGTATTAAACAAACGTGGCAGTGGTGCGTGGAGGCAGGGGTCCATCTGCTATGTGTGTGAGCGTGTCTCCGCAGAGGACCGGCGGAGCGCTAGTTAAAGTTCAAGAGCGGAAAAGAACAGATGGGCTCCTGTCCCTTGGGGGCAGATTTGGTGGCGGTCCAACTGCTTCCCTGTGCCTCAGGCTTTTTCCTCTTTCCCTTCTCCAAGCTGCAAGAGGGGAGGGAGAGATGGGGGGGGGGGTTGAGGAAGTGTGAGTGAGAAGGGCAAAAGAAAGAGGAAAGAGGAGGGATGGGAGAAAGGCAGGCATGGAAGGGAAGGGTGGGGTCTGGGCGGAGAGGGCGACGTGGGGGCTGCCCTCCCCCTGCCCTACGCTGCGTTTGTTTATCCAAGTGATGCTTAAGTCTGATTGATTCCTCTGGAGCAGTGAGTCACAGCTGATCCCACACGGTGTCTGTGTTGTAAACCTCAATCGGAAGATAATTAGTCAAATGTAATCCCATTGACTTTACACCTCTCCGGAGTCCCCCTCTGCCTGGCCAGCCACAGCGTTGCAGCGAGAGGCCAGCTCCGCTCCGGCACGGCTCTTTGTCATGCTGCTTGCTGCTCTTTAACGTTTCCATCACGCGTGAAGGAATTAACCTTGTTTTAGTAGATAAATCTCAAAATGTTCTTACGCTGTGAAAAATGACACAAATTACATTCTCATACTTTAAAAGGGACTCATCTCCTGTCACAACCTCTCCAACGGGACAACAGTTCACGGGTGTTTTTTAAGGATTATTTTCTCATTGCCACACAGATTTATTAGAGCAATTGTTGTCCAATGAATAACGGTTACCATGTCTTTATTTTAGTGGATTTATAGGCCGCATGGCTGCATTACTGCTTTTCGGATATTACTTTGATCGGCTCCCATTGGATTTTATTTTCTATATAACTCCGTAACTCTTATTTAGAAATGCAGTACTTCACTGAATACTTATGCAATGAATTCACTTTTCAAAAAGCAGAACGAAGGCCCAATGGCGAAAGCTTGATGACATGACATCAGAGGTAATCTACATAGACCATCCCAATTTGCCTGGGTTCCTACAGGAGGTTTGCAAACTTTTCCCTTCAAGGACCTGCCCTCTCCCCCTGGTTCTGAGGGTGCTGTGAAGTGGGAATGGTTTCTGAAGGGCCCTCCATTGACAAGGCCTCTCCCAGGGTGATTGATAAAAGTGGCCTGTATGCTGTGCAGCCCCGACCTGCCAAGATGCTGGAGCGGGCCCAAGGTCGGAAACAGAGGTTAATGGGGTAATTATATTTCACCCAGGTTGGAACAGACCGTGTAGTACAACTAGAAGTCAACGCAGTGTGCAGAGCTGTGATGGATTATGGGGCTGGAAGAAACACCTTGGCCACTGCATTGCTCTCCTCCAGGGAGGGGAGAACAAGCAGGGTAACTTTGACTAAGGCGCAAGGACTCATGATTATATCAGACGGGCGTCTTCTGAAGTTTCTGTTGAGCAGTTTCAACAAGAGTATCCTGCATTCTCAGAATTCTCTGAACTTGCCTACGACGGCCCAAATCATTTGCCATCGAGAAAGGTTGAACAAAGTTGATCACGACAGCGAGTAAGAGAGAGACAGCCTTCGAAGTATAACCCTGCTTCCTCTTCCAGACTCTCCTTCAGTGCTAACTCAGCCAGAGTCAGCCAGCTTTGAGGTGCCTTTGATATGCCCGCAAATTAAGATGTCTGGGAATTTCTTTCACCGAGCTTCAGCTCTTTGTATTTGCACTACATGGCTTCATTTAAAAGAGCAGATTTCAAGTGAAAGATGATGAGGTGCAAGTCCTTAGGAGTAAACCTCAGATCTATATTCTTTCACATTGAACTGTAATTATGTTTTATGTCAGCTATAATTTTCTCAGATGACGGTCTGCCCTGAGAGAGCCCCAACAGGTCACCATTTGATTTCTAAGTATAGTCTACACAAACGTTCTTGCAGTTCTAACTGAATTAATGTTGTCAAGTAATAATGATGAGAGGTTATTTTCCCTGTTCAAATGAATACAGATTCAGACAGCAGCCTTTGAAGCTATATGACTCTTTCAAATTGTCAGGATGTTCCTCAGACGCTGAGTCCAGAGAAAATTAAAGTTGAAAAAGGACTTGCCAGTTACAGGTAACCCTGAAGTTCACTGTCAGCCATTATGGACTATAGAAACACTGGTCCCCCATTGACTGGTAGTCACAGTGAGTTGCCTTCCTATTTTTATTGATCATACTATGACAGGTAAGTAGTTTTACAAGTCACACTGCTGGTGTAGGCTGGATAAAAGAGATACATTAAAATAGATTTTAAATTGCCGTTCATAAGACCAATAAGCCAAAGATATAAGTTCGACCAAAAATAAATTTGAAAAACCTTCAAAAACAGGGTTATCTGCTGCAAGTCAAATCACTGAACAATGACTGGACAAAGGAATTGGGATATTTGTGGAAATTCAACACAAAAATCACACAGGAACGTTGGTGACGCCAGAAACATCTGTCCATCTGTCCATCTGTCCTGGTCCAATCAAGCTTAACCACCTGACTCCAAACTCTGCACAAGCCAGAGTAATTGAAGAGCAAACCTCACCTTTTATGTCCAGGTCAGTGGAGACTCATTTCTCTGAGAAAGTTGCTTATAATCTGGTTTTTTATGTTCTTCTTTTCTCTGTCACAGTTTTATTGTATAGGGTTTGCATGTTAACCTGCCTGTGCTGGACATGAGAAGCTTACTTTAATTACAGCTCCTTATCGTTCATTATTATTAAACAGGTATCTATTCTATAAAATGCTCCTTCACTACACATAAAATATAAACATTTCTGTGAATTCTCCCCCCCCAAATGCTTATATTTATGCACCAAAGTGTACCAGTGACTAAAACCAGCAACTAGACCATTCATCATTTTGCAATTATTCTTTCCATAATTTAAGAGACTTGAGCCTTTCACATGAAACACTGTGATACTTCCAAGTCTCCTGTGATTTTGGGGAACTGAAGTTTCCTTGTCTTAATACATACTGGAATATCATACGACTGAGTGTGGCCCATTTAATGAAGTAATATTCTATGCTGTAATGATGTTTTTGTATACTTGGGTCTCCAGAATATCATACGTCAGCGTCTAAACCCGCATATCTCAGCAATTTTCATTGAGCTAAATAGAAAAATGTTATTCAGTGATTCTGTCTGAAAACAATTATGCCAGATTGGCGCATTATAGCAAGGCAGTTTCTCTGTACATATTCTACTTAATAATCACTTTCCGTTCTATGAGGCTGCGGACACTGATTTTGGTTTCCCGAGCAGAGTGTTAGACTGACAATGGGCAGGAACTATTGTCTCCATTATCGCCTTGTTCTGTCAGTTCGCATGGCACGATGTGTCATTCACAGCTGCTTATTGCTGTATTTGCTGCCTCACAGTGAGTGCCCAGCCCTGCAAAACAACCGTGAGAAAGAGCAAGGGAAGGAAGGGAAACACGGACGGGCAAGAAAACAGTGAGAAATGATGACACAGAGACGTGGTGAAACATGGAGAGTGACAGCCGGTATAAACGCCAGACTTAACGGGTAATTATGATGAAACGTCTGAGCTGGATGTCATAGGCCGTGGTCCTCTGGCATGGAAGCCACAGAGCTCTGGATGTGGTTGCCGTGTGGGGAAAAGGCAGCCGGGCGGTAGCTGCAAGGAAGGGGCTAAATTAACGACAACAACCATGATAATAAACATTAAAAACAGATACTGCACCATGAATGAGATTTGTACATTATGAATATTTCTGTATGTTATGAATTTCTCAAGATACCTAAATATTGTATATAGTAAAAGATTTTTGCTTTTTATTCCTTGCAGAAAAGAAGGTGCAGTTTCACACTTTGAGTTCTTTTTTTCATTTAGAAAAAACCATTTAGCACTACCTATTTAACACATTATTTGCACCTTCATAATGCCTTAATATGCCTTATAATGCATCATAACATACCTCAACAACTTTAATACACATTAAAACAAAAATTATATGATAATGAGTATTACCTCCGTATGTTGTTATATATTGTCATGTATATTAAAGTTGTTTGGGATGTTAAAGTATATTATATGCAGCTCAGCTTATGAATGTATTATGAATGCATCGTGAAGGCATTATGAAGGTGCACCTAATGTAAAGTGATTTCTCTTATCAGACATCCCAAATTAGTTATATTGATGTCATGGGGGTGGATGAGGGAAAATCAGGAGCTGGGTGGGCTGGCTGGGCTTGCTCAGTATTACACCCCCCCCCCCCCACCCTACATCTTTTTGGGAAGTCCCGGAAGAGTGTTGCTTTTAAAAATATTGTCAAACAACCTTATTCCACGATACAATGGACTTTATGACAATATTTAAAATTAGGTAATACCCAGACCTATTGCTGCCAGCTCACTTTACCACCAAGAGCACTGAATACTGGAACAATTGATTTATGGGCCATCGCGTACAATTTGTTGGGTCTCAGGGAGCTGGTGTCAATTTGCAGGAGACTCTCTAAACTTCTGGGAGAGGTGGGAGGTCTGAATTATAATGACTGGCTTCTGACTTCCTTTTCTTGTTGTGATCTGTTGCTAAATGTAGGCAGAGGAGGTAGAAAAGCCATGTGCCTATGGGAAACTTCCAATGAGCCAGTGCATCAGACACAGCCTTCTCATGAGCCAATGCATCAGACACAGCCTTCTCATGAGCCAGTGCATCAGACTGAGTCTTCCCATGAGTCAATATGTCAGACGCAGCCTTCCCATGGGTCAGTGCATGAGATGCAGCCTTCCGACCGCACTCTGCAAATCCACGCAGGCCGGCGATGCCCGTCGCTCCGGGTGCCAGCGTGCATGACGTAGCCACGGCCTGTTCTGTCTTGCCAGCTGCCTGACTGTAATTGCCTTAATCTCAGCTTGTTATCTAATTATCACCTTTGTGAGAGGAGAAGTTCCCCAACGCACACTGATTGGAGTGGCCGCCAGCTGTCATATGAGTGACGCCTGCCTGTCTGTACTCAGGGACGTCCCACTCTGGGCCCATCCTGCAGGGAGGAGAGGACTGCCTTGTTCCTGGCGATGGCTTCGACCCAGATAAAAGCTGGCCTAGCCGGGCCTTTCTGTAAATGCAGCTCAGAGGCAGTAGGATGCTACTAATTGGGCACTAATTACATTTCCCCACTCAATGAGTGGTAATTAACCCCGTATTAGCATTTTGGGTTATGTGGGGGCCGCAGTTGTTGAACCTGGAGCTGATGTGCTGCGGTGCTTCTCGGCGCCTGGCCCCCACCCCCCGCCCCCCACCTCTCATCAGGCACTGCTCCTGTATTTCTGCCACATCGCTCTTTTTGGGGAGACCTCATTTCACAGACATTTTCGTGAGTGTGTCTACATTCACATCACACTACAGGTCCTAATGCACATTCCTGGTTTCTGTTCTTGGTGCTTTTCAAGGGGTCACCAAGGCATGCTGACCGTCAGATGGATGGAGAGCATGTCTCAGCATACTGGCCTGTAATGAGACCTGAGTTGGATGGAGGGAGGCGGTGGCAGG
>JABFEB020000008.1:22156681-22169230 GCA_019775895.2 Stomatorhinus ivindoensis
TTGACAGCCCACGCAGACCCGAAGCAGGAGGCCACCCTGACCTCATCCCAGTTTAAATCCCATCAACAAAATTATCCCAATATCCTGATTACAACAGAAATGGCCCATATGGAGGACGCTGCATTCAAATATTAATATTCAAATTAAAATATAATTTATTACATTATCATGCTCCTCAGACAGACTCCTTAATTTTTATGGGAGCAACGGCGTGATTTACAAAGACATTCATACAAGACCTGTCCGTAGTCATTAAATTAGCCCAGCCTGAATTATTTGATACTCATCTTAAATTGAGTCACATTTAAAAATAACAGCACGGGAAAGTTGCTCATTTTCAGCCTGCTGCTGCCTCCCACACAATCAGGACACTCTGCGGAAAAGCGATAAGCTGTGTTCCCTGTCAGGACCCATTAAGAAACACTGCCGCCCGGCAGTCAACTTATTTAAATGCTTGAATTCTCAGGGAAATAAGCAAACTGGAATGGGAGCGTGAAGCCCGGATCCCACCGTGCAGTTTAACCTGCGTTAGTGAGCGCTGGCTTTCAAAGCTTATCACTACACGCTGAGCTTGTATGTCACATATATGTCACATGTGACATATGCGGATGAGATGCTTTGTACCAAACAGTGAGACATGACCTTTCATTATTGTGCAAGCCCTTAAGCTTCAAAATATAATAAAATTATATTTCTGGGTAATTCATTTAAACAGAGAACACTTGTTTGTGAAATAAGAGTCTTACTTTTGTGCAAAGGAAATTGTAATAATAATGAAAGATTTCACACTACACGCTGTGACATTTACATTAATACGCAGAGGACAGCAAGCCCTGTCCAGGTTTGGGCTGTCATTTTGTGAGGTAGGGCAAAGGCGTTCCGTTTTCATCTGAATTTTAAAAAGCTGCCCTGTCTGAAGCATTACTGTCCAGAAACCAGAGTGCGTCATAGGCTCAAAAATTAATTAGTGTTTGCCTGTGAATTTCAACCTCTGCATTATTCCCGCTCATTTTGAAAAGGACAGGCTGAATTTAGGTCTTTTCATTTTGTTGCCGACTGTTTAATTGGAGCGGACAGACACAGAGAGCATAGACGGATCCCAAGAGGATCCAGCCCACAACATCCCATCATAAATGTGCAGTCACCTGCAAGTCAGAAGCAGCACTGGAGAGATCCAGCGACTTCGAACACGTCCGTTTGCAGGTTTTTCATAGCATGGCGATTCCCCTGCATCGTATGATCACCGCCACAGGGTAATGACCAGGCAGGCAGCTCCCAGGAGATGTTTAAGCCACCCAGCATGCACACGGGCGTGAGGGGACGCTCTGAATGCCTGCGGAGCACTTCACTTATAATCCCCAGCCCGACGGGGACGCCAGGCCGCACGCTGGCTCTTGCGGCACCTGCTGCTTCCACCTTCCCAGAGCTTCTCGTTGCGACCAGCAGCACGGCAGCAATGCTGGATGACACAAGGCTACGAGTTAGAGCCACCGTACAGCGGCAGAGTTGGGGGGGAAACTCATTACTGTGGGCACATTGTCTCTATAATCTGGCCTTATGTTATTATTTACATAGAGTGCTCATATAAAGAACTGGGACACTTGCTTAATTATGTTAAAAATTTATTGGTTTCATAACAACAATCTATTGACAAGTATTGATTAACAGATCTGCACATATCTTCTGCACAAACATTTAAATTTTATTAAGTGTCAGTTGATTTTACCGAGTAAAATAATTTTGTTTTTACCATTTTGCTATTAATAGCAATTGTAGTCACTGGCTCCCAAAGAGATACTAAACACAAATGTTTGGTGTTCTATTTTATTGTGAAGGTGTTACTAATTAAAAAGCAATCAATGAGACTGCTTGTCAATAAACTTTGTAACTCAGAACAGCTCTTTTAGAACTCTAATTTGGGTTTCAATTTATTTGAAATGAATGTTTTACTTAAAACTACTGTTGTTCCTAATGTGATATATATTTTTGTAAGAAATGGGAAAAAATTGTTATAAAACCAGTAAATTTGCAATGTTCTTACTGAATTAAGCAAGCATCCCAAGACTTCCTGTGAGCGTTGTACAGGGAAAAGCAGACGCTAACATGGGTATTACAAGGGTAATGGGGGGTGTTGGGGGTAGTCCTTCTCAGGACACCTCCTCAGAGCCGGCTGCCACATGCGGCCCCCAGGAAACAAAACACTCGGCTTCAGCACCAAACATGAAAAATAGCAAAGAGTAGAGAACAAAGTAAGACTTTTTCTGTGATAAAATTAAACAGCATGCTGGGGAGCCAATGTTACACTTAAATTTTAACTCTGGACGAGTTTCAATGTTATCATTAATAATACTTAACTGTGGAAGAAAATACATGGCAGTGTGAAAAACAAACATTTGTAAAATACTGCACACCAGCAATGACTAGATCACCAACTCATATGTAAGCTCAAGATTAAAGCACTAAATAAATTAGTGTTTACTGGCAGCATGGTACAAATATCAAAAGACCCCTCTGCATTCCTACCAGAGATATTTCACATAATCTTTCAGAATTAAAATATAAAAATATGTAACAAATATGAAATATCTACAAATATCCTTTGCAACACCCCAGAAATCCTGAGGGTGTCAACTTGGAACATGTAAAATGATTGCTGGTTAGTCCTTGGAGACATTAGTCAATCTCACAGATAGGATAAGGTCGCTGTGACCTACAGGAGGCGCCGATGGGCCACATAGACCCTTTGACGCATGAGGTAGCACTGCAGCAAGCTCATGGCCGCACGGGCTGCCCAAAATCAGCACCGGTGTCTTTTCTTCTGCCTGTAGTGTGGAGCAGCTAGCAGCAGGGGGCGCCACCGCAAACATCACAGTTCGTCGTGATTCTTAGTAAGATCCTCCCCATAGTTGGTTGCCTGGCTGCCTACAAACATGTTCCAGTTGTCCAGGATCTCCTCTTTGGTCAGCATTTGATCCTGTAAACAGACAGGTGACACATCTGTCTATAGGCGTTGTACACACTGCAACGCGCTCCGAAAGCACAGCACCTGACCTGAGCCTGCTAGAGCAGACTGAGGAGCTTACAGGACACCTCCCAACCCCCCCAACGCATCTGTCCGCACCTTGTCCTGATCCGACTCATAAACCAGATGCCGTGCCTCAGCCAGGGCGTGGTCGTAATCCTGCGGCAGGATCCAGTGCCGTATCTCATCTTTGTCCATCTTCCCATCCTTGTTGATGTCCCTGAAGTCTGAAAACTGGTCTCGCTCCGTCTTTACCCAATCTGGTTCCGGTCCACCTTCTTCATGCGCAAACATATCAGCTGTAACACGCAACACAGACGCCCATGTTAGGCATTCTGCTAATGCGGCCGTTGACACGGTCTGTATTACAACGGCGTCACGTCTGATGTGATGCGAGTCGCATTTTTAAATATTAGTTGCTTACTGCTCCACACAGCACATCAGGAAAACTAACAACATCCACCAGACAAGAGTTCAAATCCGCTACCCCATCAAGGCCGGACCAGTCTCCCGGTGGAGAGAGGCATGGGCACCGGGGTGCCCCCGACCTGGTAGCAGGACCTCAACACGGGGCCTCCGAAAAAGGCACATCCACTGTGTCCAGGCTTCCAGCCAGGAGACAACACTTGTTCAGGCTATAACAAATGCTGACAACCAGCTAGTAATTATATGGAGGTAATTTCCCTGAATGGACTTTAATTACAGTGGAAATGGTACTTGTCCATTGTGTTGCCGGCACATGGCGTGCGTTCCGATTGGGTCTCCTAAATAGGCATCAGCCAGCAGATGAGAGCTGTCATCATTTTTTCCTCCTTCCGCCGTTAACTGCTAAGGGTCATTATCAGGTAATTTTTAATCACTGACCTGCAGTAAGCTATTAATTGTCTTCCTGTGCATTAAGATAATTCTAATTAGCTCGCAGTAAAGAAATAAGTCTTGCATTTGTGGTTCGGGAGACAGAGAAGGTGGCTTAGAACCCAGCCATAGAGTGCAGACATTGTTCCCGATAACACAAAGTGAGGGACACCACAGATAAGCACAGCTGCCTCTGCCGCAGATTTACTCTGCAAAGGGTCATTAACACAATAACTCAGGCTCAAAGGCAGAAGAAGCTGATAGGCCTTTATGGCCATTCCCGTCATTCCAAAAGCAGCCAGCACAAAGTAACCGGCCCATCCACTTTCAGGGGCTTAGGTAGAACCCGCAAACATACCGATGTACTCATCTTCATCCACGTAGCCATCCCCGTTCTTGTCTATGTCCTCGAGTGTTTCCTGCAAAGACGGAGAGAGATGCTGTGAGGATGCCATCCCTGGGGTGTGACCCTGACACGGAGCACACAGGCATGCAGCCCCCGCAGAAGCCAGTCGAACACAGCAATTACGGGGCTACATGACAGATGCAATCTGCGAGTGCGTTTTAGCAAAGCCATTTGATGGTCCTAACATTTCACGCTTGAACATGCATTGTGATAAATCTGTGTGTTTGCATTTAATATAAGCACAGCCATGCCAGGGATCAGCGTACAGCTCCCAGGACAGCGCGTTAAGCTTTTTTTAATGTGTCAATTTATCCAGAAGCCAACAGCTTGCCCACAATTTGCACACAACGAGGGTAATCAGAGATTTTTAATAAAGGAAACTACAGAAATTGATTGCTCTTTTCTTTTTTTTTCACCCACACCACCTCTGCCAAAAAAAAGATGAGTATAAACCATAACGGTTGCTTTGAGTGCAGGATAAGGCTGCTATGTGTGTGGGTGGGTGCCTGTGTGAAAGAGCAGCAGGACAATGTGACAATCAAAGGAGGTTGAAAGGTAGCCAGTGAGATAGAACCAAGTACAAGCACTTCTTTACACAGCGTGTAGTTAGAGTATGGAATAGTCTTCCTGCTAGTGTAGCGGGAGCTAAAACCCTGGGTTCCTTTAAATCAGAGCTAGATAAGATTTTAATAACTCTAGCTCTATTAGTTAAGTTCTCCCCAAACAAGCTTGATGGGCCGAATGGCCCCCCTCTCGTTTGTAAATTTCTTATGTTCTTATGTACAACATTAAACAGGCGCCAATAAAGCCAGTTACCAAAATGTATCTAGAAGACAAAGGCTCAGAGCCACACTCCTCTATGAAGTCAGTTAAATGCAAGCAGGTGCAAATTAAACATAGAGCAACTCAGAGTCACAAACACCTGACAAAAACACATCCTGAAGCAGAGTAGCTCGGAGTCACAAATGACTGACCAAAACACAGCCTGAGCCAGAGTAGCTGAGAGTCGCAAACAAACAACCAAAACACAGCCTGAGCCAGAGTAGCTGAGAGTCGCAAACAAACAACCAAAACACATCTGAGCCAGAGGAGCCGAGAGTTGCAAATAACCAAATCACAGTCCAAGGCAGAGTAACTCAAGTCACAAAACAAACGACTGAAACTTTCACTTGAGAATCGAGAGACCCATGGTTCTCCTTGGCTCATGGTAGTTTTGGTTCTCCTCCCACTGTCATTTCAAATCGAAACCACTCCTCTTTCACAATGTTGCATTTTCACTTATTGTGACATAAATTGATCTTTTCAGCACATTATCATTTGCGCATACACACACTGGCCATGCACAAGGACAGCTCCTTAGAGTCACAGAGTCAGGGTAGTGACAGTATGTGCATGTAAATCTCCAGAGCAATATTCCCATATCCAAATGGGAAAAAACTTGGAAAAAATTGGAAAAGAAACATCCTGGACATAACTACCTGGTTAGCACACAATACGCTCAAAACGTTTTGCATTGAATTAAGTTTACAAAGCTTCATTCCTGGAAAGATGGAACATCAATTTTAAACAGGAAATGTAGATCATTATAGTAAGAAAATCTCAGCTTTTTCTCTGTTAGAATTACCAGTGATATTTTTGTAATCATGAATACTTAACATGAGTGTTATGAATGTTATGGTTTTAGAAGCCTGGTGCATTAGGTTTTGTGCTTGCCATTGGATTTTACACATTTTATGGAAAAGAAGGGGTTTGTGACCACAGAGTGCCCCACTTAAAATACAGAGGAGAATACAAATTGCCCATTTGCCCAGGTCCAATAAAGGTGATGTGTATTCTGAGGAACTGTGGTGGATCACTTCCTTTGGTGTGGGCACCATACCAACACTGTTACCCTTGGCCTGTGACGCCCCCTACAGGACGGCTGGGCAGAATACGTAAATGACCTGACTCACCAGGACCACAATGTCCCTCATGTGCTCAAACTCCTCTGGGTGCAAGAAGGCAGTGAATTCCTCCCGACTGGCATTCATGTCACTGTCAAGGTCGGCCGCTTTGAAACGCCTCTCGTCACGGGGCAGCATCTTCTTGAAGCTGAACTGATCTGTGGCATCTTCAAACTCCTCTGGGTTGGCTGTGGACAAAGCAGACATTGTAGCTCTACCTAATAACTAACCAGATCAAAACATAATCCCTGATTCACAGAATCCACTTAAAACAAATCATTATAAAAACACATTGCATTTCTTGATTATGTGGTAGACTAATAACAAAATATTACCGTCAATAATATCATTTGGTATACATAAATAGGGGAAAGCTTGTGAGATTATCTGCTGGAGCTAAAAAGAGTAGCTTCAGATCTTTTTAAAGCTGTCACTAAGCACAAATGCATAAGGCATTACTGCAGCTTCTTTATGAAGAGCACCCTCTGTTGCCAATATCCTACCAAGATAATAGCCGTATGTCGCCTGCTTGTACTCCTCCCAGGAAATCTGGTTGTCTTTGTTGAGATCGTAGTCTGACCAGACCTTTGCCACGTTCTCGTAGACGTAGCGCTTCTGCACCCTTTTGATCCAGGTCTTCAGTTCACTGGTTGTAACATATCCGTCATTATCGCTGTCTATCTTGTCCACTATTTTTCTGCAACACAGGAAAACATGACACATTAGAAAAACTAGACACACATGGGAGTTTGACCGTGGAGTTTGCCGACACCTGATACGCGTAATACCATGTGAACATTATTTATATCCTCATCGCCACGTCGCGATCCTCCCACCGTAAATCCCCAGAGGCCAGGCCAGCGTGGGGGTTCGCCTTCATTTACCGATCGGTCTGTTCTCTCACACGACACATTAATCAGTCGTTAAATTTTAACAGAGGATACCTTAATTCCACTCATCAGACTTGTTTACTATTTTAAGTTGTACGTTGTACATTTTGTAAACTTTAAAGATAGTCACCACTCTCAAAAAGCAGGTGCTATCAAGATTTGACGTAAATGTCACACGTGTAAAAACCTGGTAACCTTTCTTGAAAGGTAATCCTACCCAAGCCTCTCCTTGCTTTCCTCTGGTGTCAGCTGGTCGAAAGTAGTGGCCTCCTCCTTGCCCAGAAAGGCCTCATGGTCGTACTGGTAGCTCTGGTTGTCCTCATGCAGCTGTCTGCTGAGCTCGGCTTCGTGGTGGACGCGCTCCTTCCTTAGCGTGGGTTTGCCTGACACCAGGCAGGAGCAGAGCAGCACGAATGAGGCGAAACCACACGCGTCCATCGCCAGTAAATGCAAACTGGGTCCAATGCACAAACCAGGATGAGAGTCACTCTGGAGGAAACGCTGCTGGGTCCTATGCACAAACCAGGACACCTCCAATAACTTACAGCAAACTAAACTGTACTATACTATACGATATAAAAAAAGTACTGTATTACTTTTGAGGTGCATGCATTTAATTACTGGAAATCTTAGCTAATGCTTGAATTTACATTTCAAACGTGCCCGGTTAATTCCTATCATTCGCTAGCAGATACAACCAAGTACAGATTTCGTGCGTTTCACATACAGCCATTCAGATTTCAGGTAACACGACACGTCACTCTGATTTCATGTAAAACTCTCTGCTATTGGTTACCGTCCTGTCTGTAATGTGAGCCGACCATAGCCGCCACGTTGCAGCCTGACACGCATTATAGTTCGTGCAGCGCTATGAGAGTTTGGGGCGTTGCTGGGGTCCGATAGTGGTCACGTGTACCTATAATGAAAACTTCCGAAAATAAACTAGAGAAACCTGTTATTTATCTGAGCCGTTGCATTAATGTATATTTTATTTGGCATCATGTAGATAATTGAAAGCTGCGCACTGACACTACAAACTGACTTTTAATTACGTGCTTTGTCTGGTTACGACGTGCTTTTTGCTGTCTAGATGCATGTGAAACTATATCATCATTAAACAGCAACAGTGATCTGTGGCTGGGTGGTACTTTGGGCTGCCCCGTGCTATGAACAGGCAAATGTATTAACTACGAACGACAGCAATCACTACCCCTAAAAAGAAGCCAGATAGACCAGATGAAATGTTTCCTATGGGAATCAGGAGCAACAATATTGAGAAAAGCAATGTGGCCAGAGTTGCGTGAGACAAATAACCATGCATCCATCTTTATTCCATACCCGCTTGTCCTATGCAATCAGGATGTGCGGATCGGTAGTGAAATACCGATTCTTTTGATCTGAGTGTTTCATTTTGAGAATCGATTCTAGCGTTGAAATAACATTTTTAAATCTGGTGATTAAAAAATATATTATTACCTATGAACTACTACCAGGCAAGATGGGGTGAAAGGGGAGACGTTCAGGGACCCGGACATATAGGGGGTCGCCTATACGCGTAGGTCCCCCCTTCCTTCCCAAACGAGAGCGTGTTACAATGGCAATTCGCGAAAAAATATATCTAACGATGGTTGTAGTCATATGGATCAGTTACGTTTTTTTACAGTTACGTTATGTTTAGATGTGAACCTGTGCCCTAAACAGCCTAAGAGAGTAAGACAGGAAATAACTCAGGGTTATTGTCATTAATGAAATCTAAAACTATAATAAAACATTTTCGAAATAAACGAAAACTATACATTGCCTATTGCTTCTGAAACTAACTAAAATGAATCAAAAACAAATGTCAAATACCTTCCGTTATACTGTTTAGCTGAAGTAATGATTTATTTATGTTTAATTACCATTAATAATATCCAGAACGTTTTGCATGTTTTCAGAACATTACTACACAGTGTACACTGTGTATTCATGCAGAATTCAATAAAGATCAGACACATAAAATCCCTAGAAATAAAATTAGTAAAGCTTAAACTGAAACTAAAATATCCATGCCCTGTATAAATATTCATGCCAAATCCCCGCCCGTCTTCTCCCTCTCATGGCCCAAACAAGCCACACCTACACTCTCAGAAATGTACCATCAATGGTATAGAAATGTTCCTCAGAGTCCATTTCTGTACCTTAAAAGGTACAGTTACCTACAGCTAAGGGTACAATTGGCAGACCCTTGAGGGTACAGCCCCAGTAACAAACAAAGGTTCACATTTTTACCCATTTTTCTGAAAGTGTATCCCTCTCTTCTTGCCTCTTGTTGATAACCCTCATATGGAAATCATTCCTTGCTGCCTCTTGTTAGTTCCACCATTAGTCCCATATATATGTGCTTCCCAGTCCTGTTTTCCCCAGTCTGATCATTGATATCAAACCATCTTTTTGCTCATCCTTGATCCATGCCTACTGGTTTATGATCGCTCACGATCCTTTTTACTTCTAGTCTCTGTTCTTTGTTCAAGAAACCCTCTTTTGTTTTATTGCAATGTCTGCATTAGAATCCTTTGTCCTACAGGTCATGACGCATGCATGCATCCATCCATTGTCTACTCCTTATTGGCGTGATCGTTATGAGGTGAAATATTCTGAACAGAGATGCTCAGACTCCCATTAGAGGGATGGTGTGTGGCTCAACAGGCTAAGCCTGTGTGTCTCTGATCAAAAGGCTGCAGGTTCAAGGCACAGGCTCACCAGAATTGTTAGATGTCTGTGGGCCCTGTGCAAGGCCCTTAACCCCCAGCTCCAGGGGTGCTGGCCAACCCTTCATTGTGTCCCCCTCCCCAAGTGTGTGTCTCATAGAGCATAAGATGGGGTTGGCAAATGTTAATTGGGAGTAATACAATATCCTCCCAGCCAGCTCCTCCAGGCAGATATCTAAGCTAGCCAAGAGATCTATCTCCAGCCTGTCCCAGGGCCTCAGGGTCTCCTCCCAGCTGGACATCCCTGATGCAGCTCCTTAGGAGGATGTCCAAGATGCATCCAAGCCAGATGCTCAAACCTGCAGATGTTGCACCTCAGTTGGTTCCTTTCAATGGGGAAAACCAGTAACTCTGCTCCTCAATCTCCGAGGCTGAGCCCAGTCACCCCATGATGGAACCTCATTTCCACCAAATGTATCTATAATCTCATTCTTTCAGTCACTACCATGATCACCGGTGAGGGTAGGAATAGAGATTCACTGGTAAAGCTTTAACTTTTGGGTCAGCTCTCGGTTACCCATCTGACACTGTGCAATGTTCGTAAAATTGCTCAAGCTGCACCAATCCGCCCATCAATCTCCTGCTCCATTCTTCCCTCACTTGTAAACAGGACCTGTAGATACTTGAACTCCTCTTGAGAACGTAACTCATCCCCAATCTGTAGGGGGCAATCCATACTTTTCTAGCTGAGAGCCTTGGCCTCATAATTCGAGGTGCTGATCTTCATCCTGACTGTTTCACACGCTGGAGGTCACTGTTCAATAAAGCCAGCAGAACCATATCATATATAAAAAGCAAGGATCCTGATGTCACCAAACCAGACCCCTTCCACCCCCTACACCTAGAAATTCTGTCCAGAAATGTTATGTCTAGAATCGATGGCAAAGGGCAGCCCTGGTAGAGTGCACCATCCACCAGGAATGAGTCTGACTTACTACTATCAATGCAGGCAAAAACTCCTGCTCCAACAGGGACCATATGACCCATTACAATGGACCCCGGACCCCATACTTCCGAAGCACCCCCCACAGAACCCCCTCCCGGGGACATAATCGTATTCCTTTTCCAAGTCCATAAAGCACATGTAAACCAGTTTAGTAAATGTCCAAGAACCCTCCAGGATTGGGTGAAGGTGAAGAGCTGGTCCAGCGTTCCATGACCAGGACGGAATCCGCATTGTTCCTCCGGGATCCGAGGTCTGACCAACGGACACATCCACCTTCTCGAGCACTCTGGCATAAACCTTCCCATGGATGCCGAATTAAAACTGAACTGGATATCAAATGAAAACTGAAAATAATATTTGAAAAGTTGAAAATAACACTAACTTACATTAAAAAAATCTTGTAGTTGTAATAATACAGGACAAAGCACCACCTTACAAATTGGCAACTCTAGTTTATCTAAACATTTGGACTATGAGGGGTAACCATACACAGAGAAACAGAGCAAAGACTCAAACCTGGGTCTGTAGAAGTGTGACTCAGCCATGCTGGCCCCTGCACCACTGTGCCACTTATGAGGCAGCTATGTTGCTACTTATATTTTACTGTTAGTAGAACACATTATACAACTTTGCTTCCCAAAGTACATAGTTCTTGTTACAAATGTATGTAAGCTAAATGAAGAGGACCAAGTTTTCACAATAAACACTGTGAGCTTCAACACAACAGCACCACTGTCATACACACAAGTCATACTTTAGCCATGTCCAGCAGACATTATGCTGCAATATTTACGGAGAGTGACTATGTAGGCTACATGTTTATAGAGCCCAGGACAATGAGCAGATTAGCATATTACAGAAAGGATGCAGCTGGGAGATGCTGATGAAGAATATGAAACATAAATTATGCTTGCTTTTCGATAGAATAAACATAACCATGTTATTTATCCATGCATTTAAAAATACAAATTTACATATGTAGTAATATGCAGGAGCCTTTTAAATATCAGATATGCAATAAGAATGTACTTTGTCAAGTCGCATTATAGCACATCGCTTGGTTTTTCTCTGTGTATTGTACTGCGCTCTGATTACGAAATCTCCCTGAAGCAACCGGCAGTACAATTCATTAATAGATTGTTAATGTATTTAAATGAGATCTAGGTAGTCAATTTGAATCTGTGCACCAAAGTAGGATGGAGCAGTACTCACAGGCGGTTCTTCCAATTTATACCTCTGGATTCTCTGTAGAGCTTCCGATAATGATGACATTGTATATATGAATAGTCTTACTCGAACCAGAGTCACTTTTCTGCTTTCTAAATCAGCTCACATACTTTTGCTGTCAAGTAGACAAATGATACGACATAAAATGTCACTAATCGCTTCAACGGATGACAGAGCTTCAAAACTGCAGTGAGCAATGAGCAGAGATGAGGGAAATATCACCATCAGAGCCTGTGATTAAGAGTTTGACAGGACACAATAGCAGCACTGACATTATGTTAGTGCACAGGATAAATGTGTTCTTTTCAGCATGAATATTTAAGGAGTAGGGAGGGAGAAGTGCTGGGGGGCTGGGGGTGTGGGGGGGGGGGGCTATAGCAAAATGCACATGGATAATTTAATTAAGGCAAACTTATGTTAAAGACATAAATTGTTAATATTAGGAGCAGAACTCTTGGTGTTGCAGGGCTGCTATATAGTGTACTATTGCAGTGCTGGGGGTGCAGTGCT
>JABFEB020000008.1:22182647-22193543 GCA_019775895.2 Stomatorhinus ivindoensis
CTGCCTCTGTTTCCCTCCCAGCCTCTGTCTCTTTCACTGTCTCTGTACCTGCCTCTGTTTCTGTCCCTGCCTCTGTCTCTGTACAGAGCTTTCACACCTTCAGCTCTCTGCACATGTTGTCCTGAAGCATCAGAATACAGCACATCAATCAGCATGATGTTTTCCCTGAGCTCTGGCATAGCACTTTTATTACAAGTTGTATGAGTGACATCGAGTATGTTAAATTGCCTGTTAAATTGTCCCAGTCCTGGCTATTTTAAGTTTTGATAAAAACTGACTGGCTTAACACAGCACTTAAAGGAAAAAAGTCAAGTGCTGCCAGACCCTCAGATTGCATCGCACCGACATGCTGCATTTCAATCTTCTTTCTTTTATGTCTTTGAAAATAAAAAATACAGTTTTGTTTCTAAATATACAATTTGTAATGTTTATTGTTATAATAAATCCTTCAAATTAAATGTTTCATTTAATAATGCATAAAACTAGGGCTGCAACAACTAATATATATTGCCAATAATAGTCGATCATAAAAAGAAACTAACATTGTCTTCAGTTGGTTGCATTTTTGCAATTTACTGTATAAATTGCATATAATGTTATCATTACCTAGCAATGCTTGCGTTGCTGTGTTAAGTACAGCTGATACCAAGCTAAATATGGCAGAAACAATGGGTTTGTCTGTGAAGGGTCGATGTAAGAAATGTTCCAGTTTGTCATGCTTTGATCTTTGTCACTTTAAATAAGAATTCTCTGCACTGTGTAAAGTTCTTATTACAATTGTAACTTACAAATACCTCGAGTTTTTTAACAAAGCATGCACTATTCTTTAAACCCTGTGTTTTGACCCAACTGATTGATTATTTGATCCCCTAATCACATGACAAATCCATCCATCCATCCATCCATCCTTCCATCCATTTTCAGTAACAGCTTGTCCTATTCAGGCTCACAGGGGGTCCGGAGCCTATCCTGGACGCTATGGGCACAAGGCAGGCAACAACCCAGGACAGGGTGCCAACCCATCGCAGGGCACATGATAACTGTTATTAAAGTAATTGTTTTTGCAGCCCTAAATAAAACCCATCTCAGTTTTGAAAGGACTAAAGGAAATCTTATAATGATGCAGAAACAGGGCGTCCGGATTCACCTCCAAAAGTGACAGAAGCCTTTCCACACAGCAGCATGAATTTTGGATGGGATGGGATGCTCCAGTGACAGGTCACTCTGTCATTCCCCTTTCCCTTCTGGGGGGGGGGGGGGGGCAGGGAGATTAAATGACAGCTGCGTGGCTGGAGAGTGCCCTGGAGGGGTCAGTCTGTAACATGGATAATAGGAGGAAGTGAACTTCTTTGCTGTGTCCGTCTTCATTTGGTGTTTGAGGAAAGTTTCTCTTCACAGGGAAGTATTGATACATGGATACTGTTCCTAGAGACCAACTTACTAACCAAATCCGTGAGATGCTCACATACAGAGTAGTGAGGAGGGTGTTACGCAAAGCTGCCATTCTCTGTCCTGTGGACACAGCATGTGCTTCAGCTGGGTTGTACAATAACTGGCCTTTAATAAGCAAATAAGGAAAAACTGAACTCGGACATGAAATTGAGAGAAATTAATACATAAATCATTAACTGTCTCATACAAAAAATGAGATATTTTAATTGCATTTCTATTTTTTTCTTGAATGCGTTCATTAGTGGGGAAAATAAAGATTAACCTTTCAAATTCGAGTAGCATTTTCCTCTGTACCCTCAAATGTAGAATTAATGCACATTTTTTAGTCATTAGTGTAATTTCCAGGATGATACTTTTGTTCTTTTGACTGTTGAACTGTTACGGACATTACTAACCCTTCAAATTGTTTGCTTCATCCAAGCATTCTTTTCTGAATAATTCATTAAGCATTATTACCCAAGCGTGGAACACCTCATTTAGCGATGGTGATCTTTTCCTTATGTGTGCTTGACAGGCAATCAAAGTTTTTATCAGTGCAGAAAATTTGCAATTCAGAAATATACTCACAGCAATTAGTAGCTATCAGGTAGCAACGCAATGGCAGGTTAGTGAAAGAGTGAGGACTAAATTAACTTGACTTATATTAGCATACTAGCCATTGAACAAAAGAAGATGCTTGCTTCTAAACTCTGTCAAATGAGAGGTTTCCTGCACTGAGGGATGTGTCCTTCACCATGGTCCTGTACTCTCAGCAACATTGCTGATCTCTATGGGTTGCTCCAAACTTGAAATGATTTATTTTAACCTCTAAATCCACATTCTCCCTCTGATCATCATGAAGCAGTTTCACATACAAAATGAAATGTTTGCATCCTGAGGCGGGTAACCTCAGGTTTGTGCTTTGTGAGTGACAGTAAGCGCCGCAACTGTTTGTAGACAGTTGTTTCACTGAGTAACCTGCAGTAACACAGCATTCACAGTTAACAACAACAGGCGACAGATGCCGGTCTACACAGCAGAACAAGCAGTGTGAATTTTGGATGGGGGAGGGGAGGATTGTTACAAGTCACAGGTCACTCTGTTACACCGTCTTACATCAAACAAAGCTACAGTTAGATGTCAATAGATTGAATATTTTATACAGGCTGAAAAAATGCATTTTTTATAGGTGAACTAAGTAGCTCAGTTGAAATACAGTGACAGGCATTGACATGATATCTACTATAATTACATATACAGCACACAGTGTCCAGTCTAAGGTAAACTGCTTAGGCGTATTCACTGTGATTATGTAAGGAAACCTGCACTGGGCCCTCACTGTGCAAGGCTGAGTGCAGATCAGCCGGCCCCGGGGGTGTGAGTATCACCAGGGTGAGACTGCCAGTCGCTTACATGCCTGCATCCTCCAGTAAAGATGTCAGACACCGCAGTGCTGCTCTCTTTAGCAGGTAGCCCTGAATCTCACAGTATATTTCAAAGGAATTAAATTATGCACAAAACTTGGGGTCTTGCTGTTAAATCCAAAATTGAAATCGAACTTCTTATAAAGGGTGCAATTTTTGTAATACTACAGAATTTTTTCCCCCGATTTTGTGCCTCCCGGCGGTCGCTGACGCCTTTCCAGAATAAGCATGGAGCTGTCCCTTCAGCACCACAGATTCCCTACAACACAAAAAAAGTATTTGTGTTTACTTCACGTCTTACCGTTGACCGCTTCTCCTTTCATTACAACAGTTACATCAAGCAAACTGCAGGACGTGCATAATAAATACGCATTCAGTGATGCTTCTTAAACACATGTCGCACTAAAAAAATGATTGTGTATCAACGGTAAAAGCCATTGGATCTGCTCAATTCTGATCAGTACGCTTACGAACTTTCTGTGTGACGGTGGGAGACAGATAAATATTTGGGTCAAGAGAATTAAAAAAAAAAAAAAAACAAGGCGACAACTCTGAGGTGCAGAATGCATCAGGTCGTATAACGTGCTGGAACATTACTGTTCGAAAACAATGATTTATACAATAAACCCGAAGTACTGTAAAAAAAATAGATAGATAGATAGATAGATAGATAGATAGATAGATAGATAGATAGATAGATAGATAAACCTGACGCTAGAGGGCGATCACGCACTGTGAAGCAAAGGGGATGAGCATGAAAAGTGAACAAACTGCGGGCGGTAATGATAATACCAACAAAAATCGAATAGAGGCAGGAATAATAATAATAACAACAACAATAATAATAATAACAAGAAAAAGAAGCAGAAGAGGAGGAAGAAATCTTTGGCATTTCCTAAGTATATGCATAATTGAAGTCAAATAACTAAGAACTGACTTGTACAATTTCTAATCACTGAGTAATTCATTTTATCGCTACATTTAAAAACTCCCTAGATTTCAGTCACTTTAAGGAATCAAAGGTTGTGGTTGTGATTTAGCCAACACTTACCAGCAAAGGGTTTATTTGGCTTTTAGTAGTAATAACCAGTTTTTACAGGCAATAAAGGAAAACACTGTAGTCTACGGATAAAACACACAAAAACTATTTCAATAACGGTTTGACAAAACTGTACCAGAAACCATTGCTTGTAGAAAGGGTTGATTTACACCCGGACCAAATGTTAACAGGCCTATTGTCTTTTTTTATAGATTTTAGTAGCATCCGCCTTTAGGGACCGCATAGAGTTCAACGTCAACTTTGCGCTAAGACGGGACACTTGAAATGGAGCCAGTACGTTTCGCTCAGTGCAGATATTTAATGTTTGTGTATGCCGATCGATTGTACAAAGGGTCCAATAGATTTTCATCGCACCAGAAGAAGAGAAAGCTTATTCCCGAAAGTTTACTTTGAGTGAAATGATTAATGAAAAGGCTATTTCTGAAAACTAAGGTCGAAATAAATGTCGCTGAATGCAACAGATAAATTCTGGCGAGGAGACCTTATATAGCTCGGTGCTGAAGCTGAACGCGTCGCCTGTAGAAATCGTGACTAAAGCAGTCCTGATCTACAGCTTTATTTTATGAGGACATTGACACTCTGTTATTTATTAAAACAAGTTAAACCCATCCACGTGTTCCCTGACTTGCCCGAAAATCTGGGGGAAAAAAACTGTATTTGCATTAGGCCTAAATGGTATGCCGTGAAAATTAAAGTACAGCTCTACGCCGAATAAACGCTATAGGAATGCGGCACTAGACTTAATTAGATGGCAGAATTCTAGTCGCAATTAGAGGTATTTGCTATCCACGCGCTGAGCTTACGCCAAGATCCAGCTATAAATTATACCGATCCTAACCAACTGCATGAACGTAGGATCATTTACTATAAATTAACGTAGGCCTATCTAGATTAAAATTTCTGCCTAGTGGAACTGCAGTTCCGGGATGTAACCTATTTTTGAACGTCGTAATAAAATGGAAGCTTATATGCTACAACTGATTGAATTTAACAAACGTATAACCCAAAGAAGCAAGTGAATATGTTTACATTTGAAAGACACATTTGTGAAAATGAATTAACGAGGCATACATTGTGAAAAAAATCTAACCGTTGATAAAGTATGCGCTCCCCATTCAGTGAATAAATTGGAAAAAAGTAGCCTAGATGAACAACTAAATATTAGGTATATATTTCTCTAAAGTTCTCTTAAATGAATTCCTCTATACAATGTATCGATATTTTTAGTACATTTCGGCAACATGTGTTGCTCGAAAATGTTTTTTTTTTCTTTTAGTCATGTTGATTAAAAAAAAAAGGTCAATTAAGATGGACAAAAGGGAGTTCAACTGTACCACTGCAAAGCCTCGCGGAATCTCAAATAATATAACATTTTATGTAATACAGGGAGGGAAAGTTCTTGGGTACACGATTAAAGCTCAAAGACTCCGTCTAGCGCAAAAATATAATACTAGACACATGCAGAAGACATTTCTCAAACATCTGGAGCACGTTTCTGATTTTATGTGGCGCAGTTTGTACAGTCATTAAACCTGCCTAATTTCAGAGTCAGGAGTGATTAGTAGGCTACATGCTGGCATAGTACAACAAATAAAATAAGGTGTGTCTATGTAACGCGAGCCGCTTTTGTGGAAAAACGAAGGTATTTCGGTACTGAAATACACATCTGCACTGATGTCCACATTAACGGGACGGTATTAAACGGACCACATAACTAATTTGGTAATCAAAGGGCGTAGTTAGTCGAACTAATATGAGTTTGATATAGAATGATTTAATATAGCGACGTATTTAATCATTACTTCAATATACTAATTAGCCTACATTTATTATGCTTTTCCAGTATTTTTCTCCAGAAAAAATAATATGAATGGGTTATCACTGCGAATATTATGATGACAACAACTAAATACAGTCACCAAGAAGTCTTCATGAAGACTGTTTTAAAAGATCAGCATCCTAAAAGAAATAAGAAACCAAGAACAAAGAATTAACTTTTGTTAAGCATTCGTCGTCCATTTTATCAATAGACTAAACGTGTTTTAATCCGAATAAGAGAGTTCCCGCTGGTTTGGATTGTTAAAAATGTCAGTTTTACTGGGGCATTATTCCTCCGTCAGTTTCACGTATCTAAACACAAAAATAAACGGACATATGACCACATGCACACATTTATAATTCTAGACGACATAAACACTTGCAAAACTTTAAAATACCAATGAATTACAAATTCTCAACTTAATTCCAGTTAGAATCTGTTTACTTCCAATATTGCTATTCTTAATGCTATGCACATAACGTCAGAAAGCACTGAAAAAGCATAAATAGGACCGGTGCTTTCGATCTTAATGAAGTCGTGCAAGTGCTTGTCACGTGCTCTCCCGACCTGTCTCGAGCCTACAATGCTCGAGCTATGCCCTTACGCTAATATATTGTGACTGCTCCTCTCTCTTGTGACAAAGCCTTACATCTGCCTCCAAATCAATAGATGTCAAAGAAATATGAAAACAACCCTGACAGAGAACTTAAATCCTGCCTCCGAGTCTATATAATGAAAAAATGTGCTTCAATTCTCAAGACGGGGGATTAATTAATCTCAAACTTTTTGTCAGATTTTATTTTGGTCGCTTTTCCCAGCAGATAAAGCTAGCTACATCTGTTGGGTTTGTAGTGTAATTTGTAATTACTGCCCTTCATGGGGTCTACTGCCTTGAACCGTCTTTAATTAAAAGCATAATTAAGGGAAGATCTTAAGCAAGAATATAACCAGATGGTTTTCTATCAACAATAAACGCTAAAGACTTCATTGGCTGTTATGTGATACTGCTCACATTATTGTATATGAAAGCAAAAGCCATGGAAGAAGGATAAAACGTAAAACACAATGCGCTTTATGTCTTTTCATTTTTACATTATAAGTATAGATGCGTGACACACACTTGTAAACTGACTTATGTGGGTTTGGCAACTTTCAAAATATTAAGCGAACACATTTGTGACAACTTTGAAATGACTGCCCGTAACCAGCAATCACTCAAAATCACTACAAAAATGTAACTTATTTGCAGGACCTGAGAAACAAACATCAGATAAAACAGCCCCAAAAAACAGCATTTCAGTAATCCATTGTCAGGGATGGTGTACTTGGTCATTGAGTTTCTCAAGTTTCTATATCTTAAAACAAAGAAAAAACTGCGTGAATGCCTTCATGGATGTATCGCAAATAAGAGTAAGCAAGGCATTGAATTTGACTGCCCGCAAAACTTTAAATCTTCGGAATTATATTTTAAAACTTTACACTAGTTGCACGGATAGGTAAGCCTATGTGTTTCAAACACATCTACATTAAAATATGACACTGAAAAGGGCGTACATTTCTATTGTTCATAACTACATGCTTCTTAGTTTTAGTTTTTACAAGATTATATTATTAATATTAAAATGTCACTATTATCCCCATTATGTCAGACAGAAACGCAATATAAGAAACCAAACATCAACTAATTATCCACAGAATTATCCATTGCGATAAATCCCGTAATGAACTTTGACACAAGGCCAAAGTTTCCATATCTACCATTTCATATTCCTGAGATGCTATTTGTCAAGACCTTCATAGATAATGTATCATGTTATAAGCGTGTAGTTTGTATTAATTTATTTTTCCCTGTCTTAACACCTAACACCTCTGCGACTGATTAAAATTAAAAGTGTGCGTCGTTCAATAACCTTTCCTGTACTCCTGATTCCCCTTAATATGCCGGAGAGCAAACTTTGTGCTTTATAATCAGTTCATTCATCTCCAAAATATTTACTTCAGGATAAAATGTGTCGTCTTGATGAAAACGTAAATTCTCGAAGCTCCATGAGTTCATTTTCCAGACGGCTTGTCGTTTTTATTGCTTAATTTAGTGTGTGTTGCTTTACGTACTGAGTTATCTCTGCACGCGCACACAAACTCTGCTGCTATATTCATTCACATGTAACAATGGCTTAAGTGCTTGCATTAGCAATTTTTGAGATTCCATTTTTGACTTTTAACTATGGAACAGAACCTGACAAGTTTTGTTTCCTGCAACTGTGTGCAACTTTATCCACAAACGTGTAAAAAAGCAGGTCCTCCACTGCCCCGGGACGCCCACCTCTCATATTCTACATTTTAGGTACATTTTTATAAATATATAGAATACATTTTGATTTACATGAATTTTGAAAGAAAATGGACGCGAACCTGTTTTGTCATCTGGTACAATACACAGAAACCAATATATATGATGGTGTATGTGAATTTACATGAAAATCTGTAGTTGTATCACCTACATAGGGCCAAAGGACCACAGAGCCCCTAACTAAGCATTTCTCAGCAGAAACTGTATATCTTGGAATTTTACTGATCCATTCTAATTCATGAAAATATATTTTTTTCCACATGTGCGCTGTCAGCAGTTTCTAGTTAGTATACACAATAAGATCACTATTAATAATTTCTTAAAGTGACGATGATTTAATTACTTCAGTGCAGTGGGCCTCCATGTTTAATATGTTTGACCATAAACCTGATTTCATGACAAAAATACTATTTTAATTTCATGACCGTTTGCTGTTGGCCCTGCTCTGGAACACAGCAAGCATCCGTCCGCCGGGCAGCGGCACCTGGAGATGGCGAATTAGCATTGATATAGATTTAGTTGGAATACAATTCTTTAAATCTTTGCACGATACGGGCAGATAATTACACTTTCAGCGAATTGCCGGGGGTCAGCCTCTCTGAGGACCCAAGGAGTTGATTCACTAACAATGGTGTGTACATGGAAGAAAGCTGCTTCTCAGATTATAATGTTAATGGAGGCAGTCGCTGGGGAGCAGGAACAGGCAGAAGCTAATTCAGTGCTACGCGCCGGTTCCTCTCACTCCGCCTCACATTATCTGCACACCCAATTTGGGGGGGACCCGGTTCACATGTAATTACAACAAAGGCAGAGAAAAGAGATGTGCTTAGATATTTTACAGTAGCCTGCTTGCTGCTCTCCATTTTGAAATTATATATGAACAGTTGATTTGTTCCTAGTCAGCTAGAAAGCAGAGTAGAACACAATACATTAGCTGTGAAAACGCAACGCAGGTCTTAGCTGACTTGGATGAAATGGTTGTTTCTGCGTAAGTTTACCAAAAGCAAGGCCTTTGTTTGAGAAAAAGACACTTGGCAGTTTCAGAAAATCTAACAATGTTACATCATCTAATAACTGATCTAATACTTTGTTTCTACCCATTTATATTCAACTAAAGCTTACCGCAGATTTTTAGAGGAGGTGCACATGCCACATATATTATGTCACACGTATGTTTCAAATCTGCAGGAGAGCAATCACACCAATACAAGCGATGTGTTATAACTGAATCAGAAGCATGAAGCATGCCCACTGGTGTGTAAATTGAACGGTATTCAGGTGCTGAAGAATTTGGGTGTCTTCCAAGTTTGGGGACAAAGCACACCCTTTAAAACCCCAGGGTCTTCCATCGCCGAGGTCTGTCCTCTTCTTGGCTGGAGAAGGGACAGCTAGAAAAACAGCCTTACTAATGCCTTTGGAGGTTTACTGCACATCAACTATTGCATTGTCAAAAACGCAACACGTCATTAATGTTGCTAATAACCCAGAGCTGTTTTTCAGTTTACTATGAGCTCACGCCTTTCCCATAGCTGCTTGCTTTGTGCGTTATAGGAATAACAACCTTTTGAAAAGAGTCTGAAGCTGTCAATTTCATATGCCTAAGACTCATTTGCCTGGAGACGCGGGTTCTATGGACATGCCCATTTTGAATGTTTAAACACATTTATCAGTAGTCAGGTGAGCCATGATGCGTTTCTATAGACCTGACAGAATTGTGATATTTGTCTCTGGCTTTCCATGACAGGATCCCCTTAACACAACATGCAGGGTTGGGCCTGAGTATTCTGGCACCCTAGGCAAGAGCGCCCCCCTCCCCCCTCCCCCCAGAGAAACAGAAAACAAATTTTGTCAATTCCTTTATATTAAAAACATTTCAGTAGCTTGGGGTATCTGGCTTCTAATTAATTAGCTCACCTTTGTTTCACAAGAGAAGTAGTGAAATATTTAAGTTACAGTGTAACTAGCTGTAATATCACAGAATGCAGCCAGAGGAATTCTGACTTTTTTTCACTTGCTCTTTTGCGCCCCCTAATGAAATGGGGCCCTCTGCAGTTGCCGATGTCACCTAAAAGGCGGCTCTCCCCTGGCAAAATGACATGTTCCCTGTAAAACAAATGTATGAGTCACCGTACTTAGGACAACCGCCTTCTGAATATCTATTTCTTTGACTGGTGAAACTAAAATAAAAAAAGTTCTAATATATAAAACTTACCATTGTCATAAAATCTGACAGCCAAATAGATCATGCCAGATAAGAATTTTAAAAGCAATATTTGCCCAAATTCTGGAATTATACTGAATAAACCAAAACATTCTGTTTTACACCTTATTGAGTGAGCAGCTTTGTTTACGTAGAGTGTTTACCCTCTTTAGCATATGGTTGCTTCCCAGAGGTATAGGGAAACAATGCTAATCTCTTTTGTTCTACCAGGGAGCCATAAATCAACAAATAAACCCATAATTAATTAAAAGGCAGTTTAAGCTGTGCCTGTCTGTGCACTTCATGTTATTTAACAAGAGAAAGTGTAAATGAATAGATCAAAAATTAACTGTGCTTCTTGCTTAGTTGTATGGCCAAGGAATAAGATGTCTGCAAGTCAAACCTAAAGGTTCACCATGGGATTATCAGATCTGAATTGAATTCTTTATTTTCTATAATAGCTTTATAACTGTTTGAAGATAGGGAACAGCCAAAAGACAAAGAAGAAGAACCGTTTGAACGACGTATGTGTTGTTAAAATTATCAGATCAATGAAAAGAACTGCCACTTATACAATGTTAGTATTTAGAAAATAAACGATACCAAAAACCA
>JABFEB020000008.1:22214748-22231783 GCA_019775895.2 Stomatorhinus ivindoensis
TAATAATAATAATAATAATAATACGTATCATTGTTGTTGTTAATAAATTTTAATCGTTTTGGGTACGACATTAAACACAAAATAACGATGAGAATGACGATTGTATAGTATTATTGGTTAAGTGTTTTATATTACTGACAAGTTTTACATTACTGTAAATGATATTTCGTATTTATTTAATGATACATGTTTAAGTTGTTCCATGGCTGAACCCCTCCCCACTTAGAAATTGTTATGCAACGTTAAACGTGTCCACATTCCTTTACAGGGATAAAATCTTTCGACTTGCGATGATTAATTGCTTTTGTACGGTAATCCATTCAATTAACATGTCGTCATTTTATTCATGAACATTTCAACAAATAGCAAATAGCCTTTTCAGTGGAATGGTAGGCTACATAAAATTAGATTGTTTAAAACAATATGTAGCGCAACAACACACGAATAATATCAATAATATCATATAAAACTTCCTATGCGGGATCCGTTTCGCTGGGCTACATTTCGGCTCCTTGGTACGATAAATGCTTACGGCGCAGTAGGTCGAAGCTTATCAACTCATGGTAGTAGTCTTCCCGATCTCCTTTGTTGTACAAACAGGGAAAGAGTATAGAGATGTCCTATTCACGGTGTCCGGAGTGTTTCTCTCCCATTGCCTATAGAAAGTATAAATCCTAACTGGCGTTGAACGGGCCAGCCCAGGGGACAGTGATTAATGATAGTAGTGCATAAAGGTTAACACACTGAACTGAAAAGTCTGTTGACTGGGATCCTCGTGCTACAATGCGGAGCGCTGCACGCCTCGAGAGAATCCTTTTGTTTCCTCCTCCAATTGTGTTTTTAAAAAAATTCTGCCCACGAAAGTTTGCCAACCCACCCTGTCCCGAGAGTTTAATAGTTTCTCTTACTCCACTGGCATTGTATCATTGTGAAAAGCAGCTCCTTCTATTCAAGTGTTGGTGGTCACCTCAATAGGTCTACAAACGCCCATATGGTGACTACCATTGAAGAATCACAGTATTTGAAAAGGGGAAAGTTTGGGTTTTAAAACATTTCAGTTGGCCTGAAAAGGTTTTACCACATTTTGTCACATTTCCCTTAACCATTTGAGCGCTTGGCCATTGTTGATCAATGATAAAAGAATTTATATTGAAGCAACGGCCTAACCAAAGTATATATCACAAAGTATTTCACAGTCTAGTAGAGCGTCATGTTCGTTAATATTGCCGCTGTACAAGCATCGTATATTATAATAACATCACACATTAATGCATTCCCGTAGAAGCGTCTACTAGCCAGTTAAAAACACCTATAGCACATAACGGCACCGTTAATATCGCACTCTGATATCGCGCCCAAAATGAAAGAATAAAAAAGCTTTCACCTAACGGCGGCAACAATAAACGAGCACTTTCCTTAAATCCAAATACACATTTGAAGATAATTATAGCCTGCTTTCAGTGAGTATTTAATTATAACCTACGAGGTAATGAGTGTCAAGTTTTTTTCCAATTTTTTTTTCCACAGGACAAAAATGCCCAAGGTTGCTTCGTATTCTAATTCCAACCCTAGTCAAAAGTGGAGAATTTGCATGTTTGCATTGTTGCCTCAAATTAGAGATCTTCTGACTAGCACTTATCATCGAAATCTAATCAACATTGAACAAAACAAAAAGATCACTTGAAAACAAATACCGCTTATTCAATGTAGCTCTCGAAAGTTTTTTTATTGCGCAATATAGCCCATTGAAGGAAAGACAGCGGCGACTACTTTAACGCGTCGTATTTACCATATATTCGGTTAGATGAGTCTGGAAAAGATTACCTCCCAAATAACATGGATATGTTGTGCTAATATGCTTATAACAGTAGAAAATGCACTTGATCTTACGTCAATGTTTTGCTTATTTTACAGATGGCTGCCAGCAGCAGGATGGGGGAGGTGAAAACACCAACTCAATTAGCTCCAATGGCGAGGATTCGGACGAGACCCAAATGAGGCTACAACTGAAAAGAAAGTTGCAAAGGAATCGCACGTCATTCACGCAAGAGCAGATAGAAGCTCTGGAAAAGGGTAAATACTCGGTTAATCTGCTTACATTTGTGTAGTGAGCCAGTGTAATACTCGGGCAGAAATTTATAACCCACTGATTTGAATCTGAATCCCCTCTACTTACATTATAAGCAAAATATTATAAATATATGTTGAGACATGTAAATATATATTATTTATTCCATATTGCCAATTTAATGCAGATATGTTTTTCCGCAGAATTTGAAAGAACTCACTATCCAGATGTTTTTGCAAGGGAAAGACTCGCTGCCAAAATTGACCTCCCAGAGGCTAGAATACAGGTGAACCAGGATTCCTCAGTTCGGCCTTTTCCTAATTGTACAGCACTGGTAGAATATATGATAACAGCAATGTAGCCAGATGACTCGCGGTCAACGATATCCTTGGGCATGCAGGTGTGGTTTTCAAACAGAAGAGCAAAATGGAGGCGGGAGGAAAAACTCCGAAATCAACGGAGACAAGCCAGCAACTCCTCCAGTCACATCCCTATCAGCAGCAGTTTCAGCACGAGCGTCTACCAGCCGATCCCGCAGCCTACCACGCCAGGTAGGTGGCTGACCATCTCCACACCGGTCAATGCTTTAACATTCAGCATTCACAATAAATATAACTTCTGCAGATTTTAAATGCTAGGCGTACACTATTGTAGAACAAAAGATAATCATATAAAAATAGAGACACAGATCTTGCAGTATTTCATCTCGGGAAATGATATATTTTGATGCTACAGTTCTAATGGCAATTATTAATATCTCATTGTTCTATAAAATGTGATGATGTTAATGTTTTTTTTTTGTTGTCGTTTGTTTCTCACCAGTGTCTTTCACATCAGGGTCCATGCTGGGAAGATCAGACACTGCCCTCACTAATACGTACAGTGCCCTGCCACCTATGCCAAGCTTTACCATGGCAAACAACTTACCCATGCAGGTGAGGGGCACAGCAAACAGATCTTAATTTTCTAGACACCGAAACTGATCCATTCACTGAAGATCATAAAGAATCTGTTTTAGTGACTGATGGAATATGTATAATGTATGCCCTGAAAACAGCAACAAAGACTTAACTGTTATATTTAGAGTGGAAGTCATATACGTCCCCAACGAACATATTTGTATGTTCTCCTTGCAGCCCCCCGTGCCTAGTCAGACGTCCTCCTACTCTTGCATGTTGCCCACGAGTCCATCAGTGAATGGGCGGAGCTACGACACATACACTCCTCCTCATATGCAGGCACATATGAACAGCCAATCAATGGCCACCTCTGGTACCACATCAACAGGTAGGCACTTGTTTGATCATAGAATTTTTTTTTTTAAATCACTTCCTTGGTATATTCACCTTATTTCATCTTTCTGACTGTTATCATGTTCATTCCATAACTACACTTTGCTTTAATTGAATAAATAATTCCATAACCTCTAAGATAAGATAAGATCAGGTTGGGAAATTATTGAAATAATGTACCCTTTGATACCTCTTTTATTTATTGGATGATGTCCAGTGTAGGGGGGACTGCGGCAGTAGTACCTCCCCCCTGGCAGACTCCACATGGTGCACGTGGACTCACACGTCATTTGTTGTCCTCCTCAGGTCTCATCTCCCCTGGAGTATCTGTCCCTGTCCAAGTTCCAGGCAGTGAGCCTGACATGTCTCAGTACTGGCCAAGACTACAGTAAAAAGATGCTTCACTTTGAGACTTTCCACTGGAAGTTGTCTGTTCAGCAGTATTGTATAAAACAACAACAACAACAAAAACAACAAAGAAAAATGAAAGACAAACTGTGAAAGAGACGTCTTTTGTACTGGGATTGTGCCCTGTCCTTATCCTGGCACGCGAAGACTTGGAAAAAAAGGAAGGAACTGGACTCCTGTAAAGTGCCCGGTGTTATATCCTAAATGGAACAAAAAACAAAGTCATTTTTGTTGTATTTGTATATGGCCGTTTGTATGTCATGATGAAACACAAGAACAACCATGGATTGACTATCGAGCTGAAGTTGGGGAACGTATGAGTCAGAGATTCTGCGGTTCGTAGATTTTATCAGCTTATATCGAGTCCATCTACCAGTCTTTGTACAGATTTTGGACTCGGATGAAGCAAGCCTTGTATCATTCCAATGCAGAGCTGGAAGAAAAGTGTAAGCCCCTTTGATCTGTTGTTCCCCCTCAACAAAGTTGTCGGCAGATACAGTGTAAGTATGTGGAAAGCGAAATACCTGCTGAAAAGGAAGTGGAAAAAAAACTTGGTAGCTAAATGGTAGATTGTGTCTTCGATATAATCCAATTTGTTTATGTCAAAAATGTAAGTATTTGTCTTCCCTAGAAATCTCCCAGAATGATTTCTATAATAAAGTTAATTTCATTTATATTTCCCAGAATATTCTATAGATGTTTTATACACATTTTCATGCATCATAAATACATTTCTTTAGGCAAGTTAATTGTTCTTAGGTATAGACGTACTTTAGTGCTTTACAGTCAAATCATTTTTTGTGCAAGTAGAAATATTTCATTCCTATAACTGATTAAAAATGCTTGCCAGAGATTTAAACGTAAGTGTTTGGAAGTTGTTTACAGTTACATATCAGAATTAACCATTACTGATTGTAAAACAGACCAAAGCCGTTGCATTTCATTTCTAACACAACTTTCTTTTTAATGCTAGCCTTGTGTTTCTAACTTTGTAAACAGTATCATTATTTTACATTAGTTTTTCAGTATATTGTAGGGTAATCAATCAATCATATATTTATGATTGAAATCTACGACCGTTACTAATATCATCTACAATACCTAGGATTATATTTTGATGCCTGCCTGCAACGCGACTCACCACAAGGGTTTTCGCAACAGTGCGTTGTTTTCAATGAAAAATCTATACTACTGTCTCTAAAATATTTCGGTTTAATTTTATTTAAAATGGAGCTTTCTAAATGTATTTTGTGAAAAGTATAAAATGTATTTTGTACAGTATGCTACTGCCCGGTGAGAGATTGATCTTACTAATACTGTTTATAAAAGTTATTCATTAACAAAGGACATACAGAAGGAAGTATTTCCAGTTGCTTGCTAATGGTAGTAGAGTATATATAAAGCAATAATTACAACTATCAAAATGCAGTTAATGCCCTTCAAAAATACCCTAAAATTGTAATAGTGGCTGAACACCAAGAAACCTCCACGCACCTGTTAAACTGTGAGCCGAAGGCCTATGTAGAGCATCAACCACAACCCTTTTAGACACCTTGGTATGAATTCACAATAATGAGAACTGCTTGAGCAGAAAAATCCCTGTTGAAAAAGATGAGGCAGACGAGCGATAAACAATAAAATCGCCAGTAGCCAAAACGAGTTAAAGGAGTGATTGTGTAGCAGAATGAGTTATTTTGCTTCGCTTGCTGGCTCAGCAGGGAGGGCAGCAGAAAGGGAAGTCCCGTTGAGCAGGGTCAGGTATTGGCGCTTGCGATTGTTCAGCTCTTTCTTTCACACTTGTGGGCATTTCACTTGAAATAAGCAGTGATTAGGCAATGTAATTCATAACAATTCAAGCTTGAGCCAATAATATACTGAGCTATACAGCACAATAAGAAAAATGTACCTCTTAAAGCAAAATACTTGACCCTTCTGGATTACTGAGCACCGTGCCAGAGACAGTCTTCTATACATGCCGTTAAGTCCTTTCAGAATTTTTCATCCATTTACAAAAATAAAGAAACAATCCCATTGTGATGCCCAACTGTCTCACACACAGAATAAGTGCAGCTTTGTAAGCAAAGCTGGTCTTCTAAGAGGACAGTGTTTCTAATTCACCTGCTCTTTTAAACTGTGCACTGACTACAAATGTATAAATTTCATTAAACCTCAGTAACAGGGATATTTAGCAACTCGCTTTAATCAGCGTCTTACTGGTTATATCCAAAGCTGAGATTAAAACAGCTACATTTGATCAGTTACAGTAAGACTCCTAACCTTTGAAACTGCAGGTATCATATGCTTGTTTCCATTCATCCATCTTCTAACCATTTATTCTACTCTGCTGGAGGGCTGGGGCCTGCTGGCTGGACTGCACTGCATAGGGCCAAATGCTGGGGTATACCCCTGGAGAGTTCCAGCCCATCACAGTGTAGTTATTGCAAAACAAATGTTTTGCATGTTTTTTTTTTTTTGAACTACTAAATGTTCCCCACAATGTAATAAAAACCTGTTATTTTGACATTGTGGGGACCATGTGTCAGGTCCTCACCAAGATCTGTGAATGCAATCAAAAAAGTAAAAAGGCCAAAAGTCTGGTATTTTTTTGGGCTAGTTACGGTTAAGGTCGTCATGTTTTGTTCTATAGGATTAGAGTTTTCCCTATAGAAATGAAGAGTCCCCACAAAGATATAATTACAAACCTATGTGTGTGTGGATTAGGTTTATATTAGATGTCGTGGGGACAATTTATACATATACCAAATCCGGCAGTCCCTGGGTCAATTGGGGGGTGACCTTCTGATCAGACAGGCATGGCATCCTTCAAACCACAGAACGGGCCTGTGCTTGAATGACAGTCAACTTCAAACAATTGAGCTATTCTAAGATGAGCATGAAATGATCGGTAATGAATGGAGATAGAAGATAAGAAGAGAAACCACCTGAAACCTAGAAGGTGCAGGCCAGAACACCTAACTTAGAGAGTGACTCTGAGGGAGAAAATAGCAGAATTGATGAAGGCCGCTCTTGGCCGTCCCTGGCTGAAATAGGCCTCATGCTCACGCCTGATGCTACATATCCTGCATCTCTCACACCCACATTGGTGTTAAGAAATGCATCAACAACCCCTGCGAAAACCTCTACTACCATTTCTCCATAACCGTCAACAAGGTCCGTGTACCAGAGTCCCCCAGCCACCCACTCTGAACTGAACACAGGCAAAGGCTGGGCAGGCCTTGTTAAAGGGCTTCTTTGATTGCAACTATGCACTTATTTAAATTTGGACCAACCCTGGGAGTAGCACCTCTTGAGGTCAGGGAAAATTCTGAGTTGTTTTCTTAGAATTCATATCCATGGTAGATTGGTGACATCCAAACACTTCTTGCAAGTCCAGTCTCTTTAACGTCTTTTGTACCTGATGGCTTTTACCACTTACCAAATATTTACCAAATATTCTTTGTTTAAGAAATGTGAATAGATGCCATCTATTATTATAGAAAAATCCCAGAAAATACAAATTTTCCCTGTATTCTTCGGAAATCTCCACGATTTAATTAAATGTACCCCAAACCATAAAAAATGGTACTTTAGCCCAGAATAAGGATGTAATGGGTTTGCAATGGACAGCCAGTGGTGCTTGGTGCATGACACTTGAACTGTCTTGGACATCACACCCAAACCCTTAATCCTGATCCATCTCATTTATGTTGGCTCTTCAGCCTCTCACCAAATGATCTGTCTTACGGCAGCCACGGATCAGGCCCCTGCACGTGACTCCCTGTATCTGCACTTACAGTATAATGCAATTTGAGCCATGTACTACAACCTGTTAAACAACCAGTTGCTCAAATGAATGTAAAACCATTATTCAAATGAATGAAAACTCGATGTAGCTGTAGGAATTAAATTACAGTAGACAAACACGATCACTTTAAAGAAGGTGCATTGTGATTCATTCTACAAGTTGTTCCTATCTAATATCATTTCAGCATAGCTATTTCCAGGAGCCTTGCCTGGACCTTAGGACATATGGCGCTTAGCCCCAGTCCCAAGACTGAAACCATGGTTGATAAAATATCTGAGCTAAATAAATCTCTCGGGGCTTCAGTCCCCAGTGCCACAGTATCCAGCAAATCCAAGCATCCAAAAAACCAAAATGTAAAACCAAACAAAGCCTAATGTGATGCATGGGGGTGTATGTGATCTCATAACGCAGATTCTCCAAATCACTAGAATCACAGAGTATTCACTGGAAATGTGTAGTTCATCTGCCAATTTCAGTAGGCAGCATTTGAGAGACATCTGTCAAGATTCCAGCTTAACCAACCTGACCATGCAGAAACACTAGTGTTCTAAAAGGTCTTATGAGTTGTTTCATGCTACCTTTCAGTACTACTTAAGTATCTCATGAATATAAGAGCCATACTGTGGGGTTGTGACTGAATGTTCCTGAGGTTAAACCAGTTGAGAACTGCTGGTTTATGCAACACAATCTGATTACCATAAATGGGCAATGTTTTTAGGTCCTGGTTCAAACTCAGCTTTAAACTAGATCCAGTCTGATATACTGCACTAAATTCTTCATCTGAGTAAGAAATGTAGGGGCTTGAGACAGAAGAGTTACAAAATTACTTGTTCAATCTCCACAGCATTGAATCAATTGTGCACATCACAAAAGCAATGTCTCATCCTTTCGGATAAATTGCAAATACAACAGCACAGTCATCCACATGATAATGTACAATTGTCTGCGGTTTCCTGAATCATCAATTGCTTATGCCATGTCGATCAAAATGTATTTTACTGGATCTCTGTTGAATAGTGTAACCCAGCAAAATATCCAGCCATTGGTTCATTGCATAAGTCATTACATGCAAAATGTTTGAACCAGTTGCCATAATCTGTCAAGCATACTTTCTTCACATTCTTATTTGACTTTTTTTTTGAAAACGTGTCCTAAATTGATAAATTGCCCTCAGGTGAATGTTGACTATCACCAATGGAGGGGAATGTTTGACGCATTAGATCAACCAAAGATCAACCTGTCCTCTAAAATCGCTCAGAGGTGTTTCTCATGAGCCTTCAATTGGCAAGTACATATTGACAGAACATGACACAGTGTTTCATTTTCTGCCAATATAGAATGACAGGGAAAATGAACAGGGTCAGCAGCTGGGAAAAAGGAGAGGAGTAAGGCTGCATGGTAAACGGGTAGGAGTCCAACAGAGTAAGGCCAAGGACAGAGGCATATTCCTGATGGAATAAAGGACACAATGGGGAACCACATTCTCAGACATGGTCTAACAATGGCAGAGGCTGGTCAAGGGGTGCAGCTGAATTTTGGGAGAACACCCATGTCCTCAGTTATTCTCATATTTTGTGGAGACAACAGGTATGTAATCCAACAATATGCACTGTACCATAATATTGTATACTTCCTATTACAGTATACAGTAAATATACTTTACACAAATACTGTGAATAAACTGTACACATACAGTAATGTGCAACTTTGTACTGCTGAAACTGATATATGTCATACAGAAAAAGTGCAGCCTTGTGCATTTTCAGTCACTGTCTCAAAACCAAAGCCATATTTTACATTGATAAATAGTTACAGAGTACAGTTATATCCACAACATGGCCAAGCATTTTGACTGTATTATTTGTTAGCAATAACACAACGATTTGCCATTCTGATGTAACTGACATGATCTTTAACATAAATATTTACTCAGGATTTTGAGTAAATTATGGCCTCCTGTAAATAATCCATCGTGGTGCCATTTAAACTAATTGTTCCAAGAAATGCACAGACTGTGTTGGTTGGTAATTATTAAGGATGAATTGAAAAATGTTCCAAAGTGACTGAGAAAAACACTAATGTAGGTCTGATACTACAGCTGGTTCCCTCTTCCAATGTCCCCTAAACACCCCTGAGGAGACCCCAGCACCGTGTCCCCAAAACAGGGAACAGAGACAGAATTATGCAGCATGAAGCCTCTTTATCCTTCTTTTCCTGAAACTGGGCAAATACACAGATGAGCTTCAGGGGACAAGGAGCTGAAGCGCAAATGCTGCCCCACAAACATGACAGTGAAATGGAAAGGAGACGCATAGTGCACAAGATAAACCGTACTTTAAAAAATGTCAGACTTGAAAGCAGTATACAGAAACACAAGAAGTCTGTGTTGTCTGTCATTTGGTAAAAATGATATTAAAAAGACATGATCGGGGATGTAGTAATGAAGCTGGTTATGCTGACTCATCAGGAAACACTTGGGAAAAAATAACGAGATCACCTCTCCTCGCCATAGATGCCACTAACAAGGCCTGATAACTAGCACTCAGTGCTAGAAGCAGAGACCCAACCCTAAAAGTAGAAAACGGTGCCACATGCAAAGGAACACTCAAATCAGCTGAGTATACAATACCAGTCAAAAGTTTGGAGACGCCAAGCGGCCTACAGAGTGTAGATCGGTGGGATTGCATCACATGACCCAGCCACCTGAGCTAAACACAGCAGAAATTGTTTTGGAGGAGCTTGACCTGAAAGTGAACGAAAAGCAGCCAATGAATGCTCAGCCTACATGGCTAGAAAAGCATCCCAGGAGGCCGCCTCATGTGAAACTGGCATAGGGGAGAAAGCGCGGTCGGCCAGTCCCAGGAGCAGCTGGGGTTAAGGGCCTTGCAAGGGTCCAATGGTGGGATCACTCTACCGACCACGAGATTTAATCTGGCAACCCTCTGAGTCCCAACCCACATAGCTACCCCCCACACCAACAAATTAAAATTGCTTAAATATTTTTTTCATTAGTGCATAATTCCAAGCTATTTTATAGTTTTTACATCTTCATAATTATTCTAAAATGTGGAGAATAGTACAAATCAACCTTTCTATGGGTGGGTGTGTCCAAAGTTTTGAATAAAGAGTCCACATAAGCAGAATTAACTAGACTGCCTGAAACGAACGAGAATATAACAAAATAATACGGTGCAATTGAGGGTGGATAACTCAGACTCTTAAAGGGTCTGAAAATGACCCCTTACAATGTTACCGCAAAAGAGCTTGTACTGCAACCTGTCAAAGGTATGGTTAAATGCAAAGATGTAAGCTGTCATTAGCGGACAGCCTGACATAAATGTGTCGTGTGTGTGTCACTGGACGCCAGCGCTCGCCGAGGCACACACAGGAGTGAAGACGCAGCTCCTTGAAGGCTCTCCTTTTGCCAGCTCTCCTACAGGTATGACTCACTGTCCTCTTTACAGGCCTGAGAATGGCTGACAAAGCACAGGAAGTGGGAGAAACAGATAAGCGAGAGTCTCTGCCGTGTGGGAGAGGCCAAGGAAGAGATGAACGGAACGAAGGGGCTGAACTTCAAGAAGCCAGAATGACTGATTATAGCCCACACCAGTGCAGGGGGGGCCGCCCCAGACTCACACTGGCTGCATCTCACCAACTCGACCACACATATAAACACACAGTGATGTGTGAGCCACAGAAACGTCTTTTATATTGGTAATATTTAATCTTTAAGCCAAAAAATAACATACAGGAGTACATCATGTTTACATCAACAGGTATTTAAACAATCTGCACGACTGCGTGCTTACGTCGGATATAATTGTGCTAACACTAGGAAAGCAGCAATTACAGCCATTCCCCTCCCCCAAGTCACATGACGTGATGAAAAAGATTCAAAAAGCTGTTCTCTGGAATAGCCTTCTTCTTTTCAGCTATTGTGTGAACCACGAACTCTCACCGGACACTGCGCAGCAGATCCATGAGCAGATTCAGATGTCATTAAGATGACAAAGCGACAAAGAATGTAGCAGGTTCACAGGGAGATACTCGTCATGTGGGGATCTCAGGGTACTGGCCGGCTTTTGCTTGCTTTTGGTGAGAATGTCCTGCCGTAGTTACTCCTGCTGAGTGTGGCACGGCCCTCATTAGAAGTCCAGGTGCTTGTTGCTCGTGGCCAGACCGCCACAGGCCGAGCTCAGCAGCCTGGCGGATTCTGCCACGTCGGCTTTGCTCAGACGGCTCACCGTGTCTGACAAGTCTGGAGGCAAATGTAGTCTCTGTGAAGAGAGAGGGCAGGGAGGGAGAGAGGGACAGAGAAAAAGAGGGAGGAATGGAAGGACAAGAAGAGAGAGACAAATTGTCACAATTTTTGCTTTGAAGGAGCATTTAAATATGACAGGACACAATTATGCTCAGCATAGCGACGGCTGCAGATGTGCTGCCACTGCCTATACGCTGAACTCCTCATCATTCTACACGGGCTTGGGTGAGAATTCAGTCCTTAACAAAGCACATGACACACGGCTGCTATATCGGTCTCGCAGCTGCAGGCAGGATATTAAACAAAGACAAATCAGCTGGAGTTTAAACCTACAGATAAGACTGCACATTAACTAACTGTTGTGGGGAGGCACAATCATTTCAGACAAATGTGTAAAAGCATTATATTCTGCATTATAAACCTTTAAAAGTGAACTGGGAAAACAATAAAAATAACATTACAATTTGACATTTATTTCTAAACATGGTAGGATGTTGTAGAGGTTTATCATATAACAACTAATTTGAGAAATTATACAATAAGCCAATTAAATAAACTTAAAAACCATACAGAAACATTTAACATTAATTCACTTCAAATTTCTATCTAAATCCATTGTATCTATGTGCGGGAAACGTATTAGCTTGTTGGTGGACCTTAAATTCTCGGTGCTCTCATTGCCTGAAGACCGCAGTCTCGGGCTAATACCAGAGTCATTAGAATGAAGAGGTTTACTGCTCTCTTGATAAGCTGCTGCACACCAGCGCTAATTTTCCTGAGCAGGCTAGTGCCAAGACTGCCAACAAAAGGACATTTAATAAGTGCCCTCTGCATAAATCCAGAGAAGGTAATATACAAAGCATTAGAAGGGGTTAAGAGGGTTTCTTTCTGAGCCAGTATCAGGTTTGTGGCCCTTGGCACTTGACGAAACAATGTGTTGAGGGCTTTTCCTTCCTGGGGTTTGTGAAGGGCCTTTAATTTGCAGCAGGAGCCGCTGAATGAAGCAGGACCCTTCAAGCCACCGTCTCCTCCCCTCTGGCCATACAGATGGGGGGGGGGGGGGGGAAGGGGTTCTATCTACACGTAGATGCTTATCTGGCCCCTAACAAAGGTGCTCGCCAGGCTCCCGTAAGTGTTTACATGGACACAAGTGAACAGCGCAGCTACAAGTGGATCTGGAGGAGCTTGGAGTGGCTGCCTGTTTCCGCAAAGCCCGCAGCACTCGGGCTGCCGGCTTGTTGGCAGCACGGACTCCACTTCAAGTGCAACTGGACCCTTTAATTGTTTGTGCAATTGTTTAATTGTTTTGGATTGTCAGGCTGTGACTTCAACTTAAGTTAAGAAGGCAAAATTGAAAGAGTAAAGGCAGCATCATGATGACCTCATTAATCTGAAGGCCAATCACACAGGCACAGCTATTGGCAGTGCAAACTGTGGTATTTGATGGGATGAGTCCCAGGCCCCTCCTATCCACAGCCTATGGGGCTGACAGGCGCCTGGGTATTAGGAGTGCAGACCGTTGGGCCCAAGGCAATATGATTTGATTACAATTATTGTGGGAATGACTCAGTGCATCAGAAATCTTCCATTCCTATCTTGATTCAAGAAAAACGAATCAATTATTAAAACCGTTTTTTAACTTCACCAAAAAAAAAATTTAAATATTGACATGGGAAATTAATTACACACAATTAATGGAATACAAAGAAAGCAGAATCTGAGAAGATTAATTCATATAGTTATTATTAAACGGAGAGCACACCAATGTGAAATTGTCAAAAGGCCAACTACTGAACTGTACAGGAGGAAAAAAATAAAAACATTAAAGGAAGCGCTACCTGATGGGGGGGGGGAGTTTGCCAGTGCAGATTAGCAAAAGTTACATAGCTTTTTTTCTTATGAGAAATGAAACATCGATTGTAAGCCAGATTAAATTATGCATTATAAATATGATGTGGGTCGATATTTTGACATCTCTTCTAAGTGGCGAATGAGCCAATGAAACCCCTGGTCCACCACTACAGAAAATGCCTGATGGTCCAATGCCGTTATCTCAATTATTTTAATGGTTGTGTCTTTAGTTCTGGTACTGCAACTTTGAATAATAAAACTTAAATATCAGCCAGCAATACTGAACAACACTGTCAGATTGATGCTTATTTATATTTTATATAGTGCCTTTCACACGAACAGGGAAAAAGTATATCTTCATTCTTAACAATAATTGGCCAATACCAATATGATACTCAATATGTCATGCATCCCTAAGGCATTCTTACTAGTTAGCTACCTCGGGGTCTTCAAAATTGCTACTCTGCAAAAAGAACAACTTTTGTTGTGCTACAGAACAGAGGCATTTCCCAAAAGCATTGAAGCACACGTATTTTTTTAACAAGATAGACTGCTCTGCACTACAAAATTTTCCCAAAAGTTTCAAAGATCATCAAGTAGTGCTTTCTTTATGAATATTAATGAGCCTTAGCCTCCCATTTGACATTTTGGAAATTTGTATGCTTTGTGTGTGAATATGAGTGCGAAACCTGCATGCAGAAGTATCTGTATTTTATTCCCCAAAACACTATTCTAACATTACAGACCGTTAGATAGAATTGCCGCCTTAATGCATCTTTATACCCCTACTGGATGTCCATGGGCTGTGCCTTGAGGGGTCCGGACGGCATCCAACTGTGTCACTCACCCTCCTGTTAACACATTGGCTCCAAGCAACTCAGGTGTAATTAAGAAAGAAAAACAGTGCACTGTCATCTGAATGCAAGAATCAATACCAGAAAAGTTCTTAGAAAAACATCACACCAAGACATGCAGTGTAACTGTATCAAAGGGTACGAATTGTGAATCAAGCAGGATTACCTATAAGCAAAAGAGTATCCCAGTGTGCACGAGGTTCCTGGGTGCCCCAACTCGTCTAAAGAGAGGGGAGGAATCAATAGCTACAAATACAGAGGTGGAAAAACCACCAAACTTAAATGCCACAGTGACTCTGCATGACAATGAAGGTCAGCCCTGAAGTGAATTTCAAGGGGCTGCAAGACTGCTACGTACTCGAGGTACACTGAAGAGCGTATTCCATGTGAAACAACACATTCCCCCCCCGCCCCGCCACCACCAGCCACCTCCCCACAATCTGCAGGCAGTTCAACCACAACAAATCCCTTTGTTCAAATAGACAAGGACATCCGCTAACCTCCAGGGCATTGTGCCACAGTCCATCCCTACTGCTTGGTAACTGCCGCTGGGACAGCCACTCACTGGACCTGTCACTGTGTGAGCTATTGCAGTGAGAAACAACGGCACACAGCTCTGAATACTATGAGATGGAGCCGCCAGAGGAGAAATGAGGATTTGAGCATCTCTGAGATCACTGTAAGCTTTCTGTGTTTATTCTGGCAGGAAATTACATCAAATTCTAATTTTGGGTTTATTTTCAAGTCATGGGGATCACATGGCCTTGATAGATGGCTGAACACAACGTTAGTTTAAAAAAAGCCTGACAGCATTCATCTTGGTGATATGAAAAAAATTATATACATTTCAGAAAATAAAAAATAGAAATTTGAGGAAGTTTCACAGATTGCTTACTAAAACATGGGTTAGCGAACAGCATGGAGAAAGGGTTTGTTCTAAAGAGACATACAACCATGTAGAACCCGAGGAGCAGGTTATGCAGAAGCAGGGAAATGCTAGATGATAATTATGCAGAGCCAAGTTATAGGAACAAAAATAAGAGGGTGTATCAATAGGCCACAATGAATGAGAGCTCCAGCTGAAAACAGCATTTGGTCCCACAGCTTCCCATGTGTTCGCAGTGTCACCAGCTATGAATAAAATGTCACACGGTGACGTGTGCTGGCTCGTTTGCGCAGCGCCTGGATACTGTGGCGATGGAGGCACACGCAGGACCTCTGGATGGTGGACGGGCAGCGGGGCGAGCGCCCAGCAGATGGAGGAGAGCGATTGCATGGGGGGGTCGCCGCATCGCACCGCGCTCTGCATTCATGGCTTTTGAATCCCCGCCCAAAAAGACAGACAGATAGCGGCCCAGGCCCGGGGGCCTCTCTGCTGGGCTTGGCAGAGGCGCAGGCTCCACCGTGAGCCGGGGATGCAGGCCCAGCGAGCTCTGGGGGTCAGGATGGCAGGCGCTAATCACACTACTTTTTTGTCCTGCCTCCCACCTGTGGACACCCGTGATGAGGAGAGGCGAAAACAAGCCCCACGCTCTCTATACACCATCTACATACATAAATGTGGGAACAACCTATACATCTTATAGAATTACATGCAATCCTACAATTTAACCATACTGCAGGAACACCCGTGACAGAAAAAGAGTAAACATATGACTGGGCAACGGGAAAAATAAATAAATAAATGAAATGGTCATGACTCCTAATTGCATGCCGAGAGATGTTTTATGTGTGAAATAAAAATTTCTAATTAATAATTCTAAATGCAATGTATCAATAGCTTTCTTACAGCGTACAATTTTAAACATTAATGCTGAAAAATAAATGATTTAAAAATCAGCTAAATTTTGGCAAATTCACGAAAGTGACACATTGTGAACAACAAAGAGAACCTTTAAGGGAAAAAAAATACAAGAGACCATGTACCCGTCATATTAGCATGTACATATTATGCTATCATGAAGCTCCTTTGGTGTATGGAAATGAGTAGGCTGTGAAAAATTATGCTTTTAAAATCCAGTGTGAAAATAATATCCTCATAAAAACCAGAACGTGGAACGACATTATGAACCGGTTGTAAAAATGCACAGAATTCCTACACAGGACATCGGAAGCGCTTAGTAAAACAACTACATTAGATTTTAAGGAAAAAAAGAAAGTTAATCAGATGCAGTTAAAACTGGAAATGGCAACACAGATGGAGGAAATCATATTCCAGATGTCTGCCTCAAGTGGAAAGTAGAATCTGCTATTGCTGTCACTGCAATAGCATATATGTCTGGTGAAGATGCCATATGGGCTCATATTCATAATCGGCACTTCACTGATCAATACTGGCCTGGTGAAAACAGTGCTGGCCTTTGCTGCTATAGCGAGGGAGATAAGCTGCTTGTTGGACACTGTCCTGTAAAAATGACAGTGAGCTGCACTACAGGGCTGACATTCACTGCTATGGCGAGAGAGATAAGCTGCTTGTTGGACACTGTTCTGTATAAC
>JABFEB020000008.1:22241669-22262271 GCA_019775895.2 Stomatorhinus ivindoensis
ACACACACAGCCGCAGCAGCATCTCTGACGGAATGGAGTGGGGCATATTAGGAGAGAGGCAGTGACGGCTCCACGGAGGCCTTACTGGGTGTAAATGACTTAACTGCACTGGCTTGATGTTTAGAGGCAAGTTCACCCTGAATGGATTCTCTACCAGAAAGCTTCAGAACAATGGAGAAAGTGGGTGTTCCCCATCTCATGAGGCTGCCCCAGTGAGAGGGGCCGGCCAGGTAGGAGGGGCCAGAGATGCCCTCCTCCACCAGGCCCTGGAGGACCAGTGGGCAGCTTAATGGTGTCAGATGGTGCTCTTTCTGGGGCCATCAGACCAACGGACAGGAGAGCGTGACGGTAAAATATGAACCTGGCGGAAGCATGAGGAGCTGCATACCTTGGGCTGGCGTGATAAACCTTCCACATCCTCGCAAAGCCCCACGGGCGCAAAGCACCGCGGCTGATTCACACTCTACCAGCACCTTCAAAAAGGCTAAGAAATTTAAATTCCCCCGAGAGATGAAGTGGAAAACCTACCATCATTCAACTAGTAATAACTGGCGTTTGTTCTCCTAAAACAGTAGAAACATGCAAGGAAAAATGTTTTAGGAATGCACTGTGCACCTTTGGCCATTTCTGCATGCTGCATCCAGTGTGCCAACCTGGAATTCCTTGTGGGGGATGGGGGAAGGTGTGTACACCGCACACTCACACTCGGCCCTTCCTCCCAGCTCTGCTGGTCCCAAAGTGATGCCACAGTGGGGCCTCAAGCCCCTTCAGCAGCGGGGTAACCACACATGACAAGGGCACTTTATTCCACGGTGAAACCTGACAGTCTAGAAAAATATGTTGGAAAGCGAGTTAAAAATTGTTTGATAGACATAAGCCTAAAACAATTGTACACAGGTCATAGGATGGGTTAGATCATCAAATGAGATCACACCACAGCTGCTGAGCTCTGGAAGGAAATCAGGTAATACATAAAGTGTGTATAGTTCACTAAAGTTAAGGAGGTTACATACTGGCTGTTGCCATTGCAACATTTTTTCGGATTCACACTTGCCTGATAAAGGGGAGAGGAAGGCGATTTAGGTCCATGTGCTTATAGCCCTGGGAGATAACTTGCGCTGAGTTACTCCAGCTATGTAATCCTGGCAAGTCCATTTTCAGTAAAACTGCACTGAGGCTGCTTACCTTACAGCAGATCTTCCTTGTTTTTTATGCACTGTGGTAACGTACTTAGATTTAGGTTCACTGCAGCCTGCAATGACTAAATTTCATCCTCTGAATCTATTTAATATACATTAATTCTGATTACTGTGGGTGAAAATGTAACCATATTGCATACAAGTAAAAAGCTACTTCTCTAAAAAGTTACTTGCTGGATGACAAGATGAATATCATGGGTTAAGCTAACGCACATTTACAGACATATCATAGTTTAACACCAACACGAAGATCAACACATTTTCTTTGACTGCACAAGCCATTTTTTAATGGCTTTGAATTTGTAACCAGACAGGATTATACCAACAAAAAACTTCACCAGACTTGCCTGGAAAAGCCCAAATAACATGCAAAGGAAAAAGATATAATTTTGTTATTAATAAAAATCCTGGATATGACTGTAAATGAGCTCTAAATATTTCTTTTTCCTACACATGAACTATGTGTGGTTATTGGTTACCTAATTCAGCACCTGTGGGCCATATTGTAGAAGATCCCCTTTAAAGCAGCTGTAAGCTCTTCCCACGCTGGTAAACTACATGGCACCAGTGTTCTGCCAACCAAATTATCATCATTATAGTTGTCAAACCCATTTTTCTGAAGGGTGAGAGAGTTTACATGCAAGATGCAACATATACTGCATGTAATAATAAATTGCAATGATTGGACAATCATAAGGTTGCTTAAAAAATATTTTACTACCTTACCTATAAAATGTGGTTGACACCAAGACTAATATTAATCTGCAGAAGTGGCACCTATTCAGATAAACACAATAACATTTAAAAACCCTGTAATAAGATAACTGTTATGCCACAGGGACTGAAAAATGCCAATTATCTATTTTATTTTAAATGCACCAAAGTGACTTTTTTTTTAATTTTCACTCTGCACTGCCCCCCATGTCAACTCCAGTTTCCAGAGCATAGCAGCAGCACCAAAGTTAACCCCAATGTGTCCTCTGCTGGACATCACACTGAGGCCAATTTTAACAAGTACCCCAGAGCAAACAGTGACTCTGCTCTCTACAGCAGAGAATTCTATCTATAGTTTGTTACTAACAAGCACCAGGGGCAGGGTAGCGCAAACAGTGACTCTGCTCTCTACAGCTGAGAATCCTATCTACAGTGATCACTCTGTTACTAACAAGCACCAGGGGCAGGGTGAGCAAACAGTGACTCTGCTCTCTACAGCTGAGAATCCTATCTACAGTGATCACTCTGTTACTAACAAGCACCAGGGGCCGGGTGAGCAAACAGTGACTCTGCTCTCTAAAGCAGAGAATCCGATCCACAGCAGCTATTCACAGCTTCGCAAGAACCACACTTTGGCTGACCAGGTCTCCCAAGAGCTAACTGCCTCTAACAGAAGAGGGGTTTCAAAGAAAGGACCGGAAAACACAGCTTTACATTACAGCCTTACAAGCACTTGAAAAGCCGAGATGACAGGGAGCGATCTCTCTAACACTTGCTCTGTGGACACTGAGCGCAAGCTGAGCCAATTGAGCTGCCGCGCTCTACATACAGGAAGGCATTAGCATGCTTGGCGTGTTAAAGCTACCACGCTTAGCTGATTACGAGTCCACTGGGGTCACTTCCTATTGAAATGGAGAGGAAAACATGCATCCTCATCCCACCATAACGACTGTGGCTGCACTATTAATATTTCTCCAAAGTGATTGGTTCCACAGAGTTTCTGCTCCAGGCAGATTTTTTCTCCTTTTTATATTAAATTACTTCCATTGGCTTTTAAGGGAAAATTAATTATTTCAAATACATGCACTCCTTTGATGAGAGAGGACCTATTTGCATTGAGGAAAATTCAGCAGAAGTAATTGATGCACACGCAAATACTGGCACCGAATGAACCCAATTCTCATTCCAAATTTCTAGGAAATCCCCAGACACAACAATTCTGGACGCATGTGGCAAAACAAACAAAAGTCATGTGAAAAGGGAACACGGAGGGAGAATATTACAAGAATCAAAGAACAAAAGGATGGCAAAACTGTTTGAATGCCACAAATGAACGATGAAGGCTTCATTCAGGCGGGGGATGGGGAAAAGAGATATCATATGGCAACCTGACAGCTGACGTCTTCATATGAATGTAAGAATTTACATTCTAATTAGAAAGAATTTACATCTTAATCACCGTGGTCTGTATTGTCCCATTTCGCATTTTCCTGCTGTAATGAACTCAAGCACTGCTGTGCTTTTTCAACCAGAAACTGAACAGGCCGCCCACTGTGGTGCTACAGGGGCCTTTATGAATATGATCTGATAATATTTCAAATTCATACCTAAACATTGTGAAGACAAATGGTCCTGTAGGGAAAAACTGCAGACAAGACGGACTCCTACAAAACAGTCACCAAAGAGGTCTGTAGCAAGGATGGCTGAGGAGCCCGGTAGTTAGGAAGAATGAGGAGGCGGCTTGTGAGGAGGGATGAGGAGGCTGGCAACGAGGGATATTGAGGCAACCGAGGCAATTGGGAAAGCCAGTAGCGAGGAGGAATGAGGAGGTGGCTTGTGAGGAGGAATGAGGAGGCTGGCAACGAGGGATATTGAGGCAACCGAGGCAATTGGGAAAGCCAGTAGCGAGGAGGGATGAGGAGGTGGCTTGTGAGGAGGGATGAGGAGGCTGGCAACGAGGGATATTGAGGCAACCGAGGCAATTGGGAAAGCCAGTAGCGAGGAGGAATGAGGAGGTGGGCAGTGAGGAGGAATGAGGAGGCTGGCAACGAGGGGTACGGAGGAAGCGGAGGCAAACAGGGAAGCTGGTGGCGAGGAGTTATAAGGAGGTCAGTAGTAAGGAGGAATGAGGAGGTAGGTAGCTAGGGGTACTGAGGCAGCGAGTAGCTGGGATAATCAGGGAGGCTGGTAGCGAGCAGGACTGAGGTGGCTGGTAGCCAGGGGTACTGAGGAGACCGGTCTCATTTCATGGTGTGGTGTTACAGAGGTGTTCAGGAGGAACAACAACACTGAGAATAAATAATCGGGGATAATCAAGTGGCTCTACAGGCAAAGTGGATATTACTGAGAACTCAATTAATTTTAATATTAATAAGGCGTCAGGAGAGTCATTGCAAGTCCCAGGGCAGCGGGGCACCTTGCACCACTGCCTCCTTCCAGTCTTCTGTCTTGAGGCCCCTGCCTGGCGACGGCATCCCACATCCCCTCGTATAGCACAGAAAGTAGGACTGGAGGTCAAACGTTAAGAAAAGCAGGATGCAGATTGCAGCCAGAGGGAGGGATGAGGAAGGCCAGAGCCAACAGGAAGCCCCCACCTGCCCGCCACAGACCAGCATCAGCGTGTCGAAAACAACGATAGACAGGGAAGCCATAAGGGGCCGGACGGCAGAGCATCCGTCAGAGCAGGCACCCTGGGCAGCCAGCCTTGGCTTCGGTGATTAAACAGTCCGGGGAAATGAGGGGAAGAGGCCTCAGCACAGTGTTATCTGCCCTAATAAGAACCCCGAGATAAAAGGGAGCAGAGACTCATTCAACAGAGCAGAACGATGTGGCGGCACTTGAAACTGTAAATCAGGTTAATACACGGAACAGCTTTAAAACTCGTCCTCCAAACATTATCCAACACAAAGACCAGAAGCTAAATGAGGCATAATTCATGAAACTGATACCTTTTATCACTTAGCCAAGCCAAAAAGGTCATTTAATATATTATATCTAAGTGAGCAGCTTATTCCTGCTTCATTACTGATAATTAAGACACATCATATTTTCTTCAAATGTGTCCATTAAGAAGTTTGGTGTATTGCCTAAAGCGGGGACCAATTTTCCCCAGCGAGGGGATGATATTATATAAATAATTATTTTGAGACAATTCAGGCACTTTTTGTAGTCATAAGTACAACAGGAAGTGAGGGAACACTAGCGCTGTTCTTTATAGACAACATAGCCTTTGGTGAAGAACTGGGCAACACTTGTCTGCTTTTGTCAAGTTTATATTAAGTAATGTGGCGTATTACCAGTGTTCTCTCCAGCAGTCTCAGTACCGTAGCACTACATTACCAGGAGGCTTTGATGCTCCATCAGTCTGCAATAAATGTCAAACTGCATCATCACCACCTCAAGCTCTCTACAAAGCTACTCTGATAACCCTCTACAATTGCACAACTACAAAAATGTATAGGGTTCCATCATTATGGAGACTGACACAACTGGCCTAGGTTTAACCAGGTTACAGGGAAGGTGTGGGGAAATGAGGTTGTCGCAGTAGCACGACCATGACTGTTCACTTCAGATACCATGGCAGACTTACAGCGCTTTGGTTTCTGTGCTATATGAAGGCTGCGGAGTTCAAACGGGAGGGAGGACAGGACTTGAGTTCAGGATCCATATGGGCTTGTCCACTGGCTCTGCCGGATGGCCAGGGAGGACAGGGAACGAGCTGCCTCCGCTCCCTGGGAGGGGTGCGAGTGACGCAGACCAGAAGTATGCTCAGTCGCCGGCAACCGTGGCCGTGGAGCGCTGATGGGGTGGTGAAGAGGAGAGAGGGAGGGAGGGAGCTGGAGGAGGGAGCAGCGTGACAGGCCGACGCGGTGGAACGACGGGTTATTAGTCAGCAGGCAAGGCCATGGCTCGTTGAAACAACCCCGTGCCTTTCGGGAGGGAGCCAGAGCTGCTCCCCTTGGCACCCGCGGCTGGAGTAACACTCCAGGATGCCCCCCCCCCCTCCCCACTCTGGCATCCAGAGCTGCCTTCAGCATGTTCTGCCTGTCACGTATGCCATCAGTCACATGCCATACAGCTTTGGCTCTGACAACCGCTAGGGAGGGACGACATGAGCAAATGAGTGAAGGCCAGAGCATAGAGGCCGAACGAAGCGAAGGGAGAAGAGCGGAAAGTGTGCCATGGAAAGTGGCAGGCGGCTGAGCGGGCGGGGAGGCGGAGTGACCACACGGGGTGGGGGATGTCTTCTCAGGTGGCAGTGCAGTGTATTGGGGGGAATCCGGCAGGACAGTCCTGGGGGGCACTGCAGGACATTGAAGGGGGTGCAGAGGAAAAAAAAAAAGTAGGAGAGTGAGGGAAGAGCAGAGGGTGTTTCTACAGGAGCGAGTGTTTAGGAAGGATTCTGTTTACTCCCAGTGTCACTTATGCACATTGTGGATGTTAGGGGTGGGAAGTGGCAGAGCCCTCCTGAAACAATATTATATTGATATTTGTTTGCCGATTTGATATTTGCTATTAAATACTTTTTGCTGAATAGCAGTTGAGGTCTACATTTAAAGTAAAGACAAGGGTTTAACGGTACACTTATTTGATCAGTACATCACTTTCAGGTTGGAATGCACAGTGAAACGAATACATGTCCTGACATGGGCGGAACCTAAATTCACAAGTAGATGTTCAACACTGAATTCGTTGTAACTGTGGATGTGAGATGTTTACAGCTCAAAGAGCTTCCCACACCACAGGAATCAATAGTTTGATAATTCCAAATAAATTAGACCAACACTAGACAGAGTAGTTGATAAGACCAAGACGTCTGTCAAACTGAACTTGGACATATTGATGGAATGTCATTCTGTCTTATCAGAGATGATCATTCGCATGTTTATACGACGAGAAAAAAGAAAGTATTTGCTATTTAGCCTCCCCGTGGCATTTAAGGTGCCTTTGCCAGGACATTCAGAATAATAATAATAATAATAAAAAGACTAAAGTTACAGGGGTGTTTATCGCAACAGATGTGCAACCATACCCAACACGGGATTTAGTTCATTATGATCGTTACAATGCAGCGTTGTTTCAGAATCACCATTTATTTTGCACATTAATTTTTTTTCTGTATAAGTACATCACGTGACAATCTGAATCAATGATGACATTTAAAGAGCAGCAATAGCACATCCTCGGAAACTGCACAAATGCCACATTGAAGGATACTCCAAAGTTATTGAACCATATTTTTAACTTGGCAAGTGATTAAGGAACTTACACAGTAGGCTATAGCACTGTGCCAAACATTGCTGCTGTTGAAGTAAGGAGTCAAAACTAACTCATGTATAGCTGTATAAGATTATATACTGAGGAAAAAGGTACTCTAGCAATGATCAATATAAGTTTCATTTTCCAAAATAAACAATATAGTAATCAGCATAGATCAATTTACCAGTAGAGTTGTTGAGCTGTGTATGAAAAGTACACTAAAATGCACTGTAATTATTGTTATTGTGTTATTGTGGTGAGTGTGGAATGAAACTCCCCCAACCCAGACCACAGCAGCTAGTGATCATGCACTTAAATATAAAGATTTCCCTGCAAGCCAGACTTCTGCACATCAAAAGTACATTACTTTTTCTTACAGTTCATGTACTAAATAAAATGTGCATTGCTCTACACTTTTGTCTGCTTTAATTGGGGAGCATATTATAATTTTATAATTAATAGTTTTAGCAAATTTCACATTAGAATACGCTATAGTTTCTGCTAGCTATAAACAAAATTAATTGAATCATACCCCTTATTCAAAAACCTGTAAAATAAAAACAAAACATATATACTCTGTACAATCACAACTTCACATGCACCTATCTTGAAGAAATAAAATAAGAATACCATTTTAAGACACTGAATATTAAAGGCTGTCTAAAACATTAATGCTCTGAGCGATCAGCATCATGCAATTCTCAAAAGCCTCAAGGTTTTTTAAAGTTTTGGACAATAATTAAAGGATCCATGATAGGGAGAGAGATGCTCTTCCAAGTGGGACTTACCACCCTGGTCAGTGGTGCCAGACCAGACCAGCACACAGCCTGCTCCATTGAGCGATATATGACATGTGACATGGGCTCCCCTCCCCCAGCTTTGCCACCACAGGGCACATTTCAACAGATCTGTTTTCATTGGACCGTCATCCTATATGTGAAGGGCTATTGCACCAAAAGCTTAGAAGAACGGAGTTTGCTGCAGTAATAAAACACAAGTAAATTAGTACAAATGTGTCACTTCTGGTGACCCTGCCCATCCTCTGCTAAGGTCAACTTAAAGAGACCCCTCTGCAGTACAGGAATGAGACGGCCAAATTCTCAGGGATGGTCTGTAGCCGCTGGGAGTACAGGCTCACTGGGGGGGGGGGTCTGTCAGAGCCGATCTGCATCAGGCGGGCCGGTTCGAGGAGGTGGATTAGCTTTAGCCATTGTGAAGGAGGGTTTATCCCAGGCCATGCATGAGCCACCCAGTGGGTTTAGAGTGCAGAGAACAGGGGTCAGGCGAGCTGAACCTGCACCAAAAAAGGTGAGGAGCACCGAATCTGCGAGGCCCCATAGCCTCGTTTGGAAAAACCTAGCAAACTTATAAATAGCAACCTGTGAGCATTGAGAAGGTAGTAGAACGGATCCTGGCCAACAATAAAATAACAATAATGATAGGCCCATAACATCAAAGGAAGATATTCAGGTACTTTTTTGGGACTGAGGACCTTTTGTCACATTCCCATTGCAGGGTCACCCAGTATAGCAAAATGTAGGTTTGAACTAATATGGATTGTGATTTGTGTGATCCTTCCCCCTCAATAACTAACAATAAAAAAACTTTTTCATCCTCCACTGTACTAGAGTTTTCGGTCGTGTAAAAAATTAACCTACAAACTCTTTGCGTCTCCTATGCTTATTTAGCATAAAGGTCACAGTTCCTGTTGAGTGGTAGGTAAGTGACACATGTCAGTGGGCAGGAACTAGAGAAGTTCCTGGTCGAGATGACTCAGGAACTTGGAATCAGGTTCCTGAACTTTGGTGGAGAAACGTTCATTAGGGTTATAAGCACCAACAAACAGACTGGCCATTGCCAATAAACTAAAAATAATAATAGACAATTTTAAAAAGCAAGACATTATTTGTGAAAGTTTTATAAAACACTGTATGTCAACTGCTTCTACTAATTCTACTAATGTATTCAACTTTTCAAAAAGGCTGTTCTCTAGATCCATCCCAAAGTAAGGATGCCCATTTGCCGCCTATCCAGGGCAGTGAGTTCAATTGTGACATTTCTGCAAACTAGTTCCTTCGGACACCGCCCATCTCCAGATACTGCTTGTATTTCCTAGATGGTTTCAGGAAACATTTTTACCAGTACACTTGTAAAATGCACTGAAGGGGCCCTTTCACATTGCTGCTTGAAATGATCGGCTTTGACAAATTTAGCAGCTCTTTTCCCCCCGTAATGCACATGTCAGTCAGTATTACCCATCCTCATTAATGACAATGGCAAAGTTTATCTACGGAACACATTTAAAATCATCCCAGGTTTACAAAGGGGCCATAAAATCCCCAACAAAACAGAAGGCGGATCTGCTTACACAGGTCCACATCGCACTTCATTTTTGCCAGTGAATAATCTATTTACTACAACAAAGTACATTCCCTGGCTTTCAATATGCATTATCTGTGCTCAAATACATCTCTATACTCATGCTTTTAGACCGTACCTGGATGCTTTAATCCGGGAAAGGCAATCAAACTAAAAATCTGACAGCTATGACACCAGACAGCCCAGTTTTGTATTAATAAAGACCAATACAGAGATGTGTTTCATGCAAGTATTTTCTAGCTGCTAAAGGAGTTAACTTGGAGACTGTAATAACGAGAGTTTGAGGCATGTTATCATATCAGACTGCACATTCTGACCTGGAATTTCCATGAGTAGTGAAACTTTAATGGCGTAGTCCCTGTACCCTCCTCTCCAGGACATGCCTGGTGTCTGTGTATAAGCTGCGCCGGTCTCCGTAATGACAGAGATGCTGCTCCCTGTCGCATGCAGTAATGCAAACAGCGTCAGCTGACAGGGACCACACAGAGGCCTCTTATAACGTATCTGCTGTTATCCTGTGCGGTGGGGTCATTCTTAAGAAAGGCAAACTGGTATTAATGGGTCACTGAACATCAAAATTAAGAGATATCAACATTAAAAAATTCAATAACAACAACAAAACCAATAACTATAACAAAAGAAAAAGGCTGAAAAAATATTTTAAAAGAATGGGGTACTGAAGGTGTGTTATTTCTCAATGTACAAGGAATTTTTGTTTAACAGAAAAAGGGTGCCACACACTAGTGGCCTGTGACCATATGTGTGAAGTGGCCAGTTCGCAAAAGTGCATTAAGGATATTCAATTATATCCTTAATCACCGCCAAAGGTGAAAGACCAGAGCTGGAGAACTACACCCTGAAGCTACTTTATACACTGAGGTGACTGTAGGGTATTTTGGTAGCTAATTCTTCTTCTGTGCTGGCTTTAACATCAGTTCCATCGCAGAGGGCCTGGGGGCCAGTGCCCACCCCCCTCCATAGCCTGAGTGAGTAAAGCCACAGTGAACGCTGTGGGAAAGTTATTTCTAGCCCAGATTCCAGAAGAGACAGAGTGCAAACAGCTTGCAGCTACAGCTCTCGTATCCCAGATCAAAATTCCACCATTGGAACTTCCCAGCAAGTGACCGGGGCGTGCCAGAGGAGAAGGACGCCTCTTCTTCCGACATTCCGGAATGTTCTGATGCTGCTGGCTTGTAGGCTCTTTAGTGAGGTGACCTGAGTCATCAAAAGGCAGTAACCTCATTCCCATTTACATGAAGGTGCCCAGAATTGCTAGCCTATGAGGTTTGCTGGTCTCAGCTACACAGAAGGCAGGATGAGTTTGGTCAGAATTCAGAATAATAAACCGGTTAGGAGATTACACCACAGAGTAAGTTCTTTTAATGCCATTGCCTGAGAAAGACTAATCTGCACTGTCAAAACAGACACACACACTTCAGTGATACCTTCCGGTCATCCAGGAATTACCAGTGAGTGCTGTGTGCTCCTGCACACTAAATGAATGTTGTTTGTGACCCCTGAAGTGTTCCTTCCAGAAATAATCGGCCACTGTGATGACGATGTCAGTAACTTACGACGACAAGTCTTCCCAACCCCTCCTGAGATGCTCCAAAGGATTGAGTCATACTGTAAAACGCTTCTAATATTTCACATATGTATTCACTGTAAAAACTAATTCACATGTCTAAGACTGTCTGCATATTACTGACATCAAGAATGGAGTAATAAGACGGCAACACTCAGATCATCACTAGCAGAGCCACAGAATTACCAACAGAGATACGGATGCTGTTGGCAGAAGAGTGACGTCGCTGCAACTACGAGACTGTATAAAATACCGGGAAAATTAAACCTGCGGTTCTATGTAAGAAGGTTTATGGAATTTTTTTTACATTTTTATTTAATTATATAACTTCTACCCAACCCAGGGAGCAAAACATTCCAAAATAAAATCACAAATTCTGGCTGGTCAAAACCCCACCAAAGCAGCCGATGCAGAAGGTCGCTAAGGTTGTAGCAGCAGAATTCCGGGCACCTGTAAACAGCTGTGACTGGGTCCTTTAAGTTAAAAGCCCACCTTGGATTGAAGTAAAAAATCCACCAATGTCTGAATTCCAAAAACATTCAACCCCAAATGATTACCGCCCTGTTACCTTGTCCTCCCTTATATATAGTGCTTTGATTGGCTGGCTAAAGGTTATATTTATGTTCCACACTATCTATGACCACTGAGGCTACAGTTTGTCTATTGCACAAATAGGTCCACCGATGATGCCATCTACTACATCCTGCATGCTACACTCACTCATTCATTCGGACAGTGATAAGGGGGACTATATGAGATTGCTGTTCATAGATTATAGTTCAGCTTTCAAGACCACAGTCCCCATTACGCTGTTCTCCATGCTCAGAACCCTGGGTCTGAATGCACCCCTCTGGGTGGGTCCTAGACTGGGTCCTAAACTTTCTCAGACCCCAGGCTGTTGCGGTAATCGCTGCCGTAATCTTTCTACAGGCACGATTGTGCGGCACAGTTCAAATAAAACTTCGGAGTTGTGTCATCTGCAAAAAAAACCAAAAAAAAAACTTGTAGATGACACCACTCTGACTGGACTGATCTCCAACCAAGATGAGAAGGCCCATTTTCATGAGGGGGATAGTTGGGCACTATGCTGCCTCTCACCAAATACCAATAAGACCAAGGAGACGGACTTTCCCTCATCCACAGTACATGTGCACACCCTGTATGCAGTTTTAGTATCTTCAGCAAGATACAGACAAGTTACAATAAAATTAATGATTACTACAGGATACCCTAGATGGTCTTGGCTTTGGCTTGACTAAAGTGGACTCAAACATGTTATTAGGGAATGGAGTCTGTATCTCGGATTACTTCACCTGGTCCAGTCATATACAGACTCATGTATCTAAAGCCAGGCATCTGTTGTACCATCTTAGGCAGCTGAGAAGGTTCAAGGTTTCACCAGCCATCTACTCTGGACCATCAGAGCGCATCCTAACCACGGAAATCATAGACTGGTTTGGTAATTGCTCTGTCTTGGACCGTAAAGCTCGGAAGAAGGCGGTACGTTACGCTCACTGTATCAGTAAGGCAGATCTTTTAGATTAGATGGTGCAGGAGGGGAGCTGCCAAAATCAGCAGGAACACATCATTCCCTAACAGCTACCACTTTATCAGGAAGAGGCCTGGAAAGCACTTCAGTCTCTTGGTTAGAACTGAAGGGCTCAGGAGAAGCTTCTATCCTCAGGCTGTCAGATCACTTACAACCCCTACTTCAGTCATAATTTAACACTCGCTCCGCACCCATGCATCACGCATTTTATTTATTTGGGGAGCACTGTGTTACTCAGCGTGTGATGACTTGTGCCCATTATCAGAGGGTCGCGAGTTCAAATCCTGGGGCCAGCAGACTGATGCTGCTGTCGAGCCCTCTGAGTCAGGCCCTTAAACCCCAGCTTCAGGGCCGCTGCATGCTGGTCAACCCTGCACTGTCACCCCAAAACCTGTTCTCACCTGAATTTGTGTCTGTGTGTCTCGAGGAGTACAGGATGGAATAGGTGAAAAGAGAATTTAATCACATGGATCAATAAAATTTCAACAATTGCTCATCTATTCCATTCATGTTATGCTGCACATCTCAGCTCTTCTTTCTTTTTTCAGTATAACTTGAATAACTTTTTGGTATATCCTTCTCTATTAAATTATTATTATTATTATTGTTTTGTTATTTATCATTACCTTATGTGTTATGACAGAGTTGACAACCTTTCATTTCACTGCAGCTATAGTCTGATTGTATACTTTGAGGTCACACTCATTTCTTCAACATTAGAATTGTTAAAGAGAAAACTATTTTAACATTTAGAGGCATAAAATCATTGCAGTTTCTCGCTCTCTCTTGTTCTCCCACACACCTGGTAAGCTGATGCCAGCACCATTCAGGAAAAATTTCCACCTGCAGGAGGATGCTGGCCTGACACCCTCTCACAAAACAGCCCAAAGAGCTGGTCCCAGCTAACAGCAGGGCCATGGTCTGAATCTCTGATACAATTAAGCTCAGAGTCTGTATGGAAACAGGGGCTAACAAAAACACTAACAAAATGCTGCAGGGAAGACAAATTAAAAATTTCAAAACAAAAGCAGATCCCGTGTTGAGTTGGGCAATTCATCGATTTTAATATAATTATTTTGGCTTCCAATGATTATCAAAACTAAATATTTGAGATAAAAGTATCATTGTGCCCCATTTTGTTTTCCAATGATGCTCCCATTTTGTCCAGCACACCCCATTCCAGCTCCATTCCAGCCCCTTTTTATTTGTTTCTCACTTGAATTATAGTTAGAGTTCAAGGAAATTCACAACTTAAGACAAGTATTTTTCCTAAAGTTTCGATAAACTTTTCAGTAATTGTTTTCAAAGTCAATTGTGCAAAGAATCGTGATCTCATTACGGACCAAAATAATTGCTATTGTGGTTTTGCCATAATCAAGCAGCCCTAATCTTGTTCTTATTTTTAAGAGAAGACAGTAATGTAAAGTCAAACTGGAAATGAATTCATGGAAGGCACTGGCAGGTAGCTACATTTTCAGCACCTAAACATTTCCAGGCTAAACTCCCGAGGCACAGTGTTCTGAACAATCACAAACGCAGCCATGCAACTGAAAGAAAGTTCAGTTTGACAAAAACCATCAAGAAGGGAGTTAACGTCTTAACCTCTGCATTCACCACAGTTTTGAGAGTCAAGAGTGCATAAATACCATTTAATTGCTTACCTTTTGCACTTCTGCCTGAGTCCTCCAGTTGACCTAGGTGAAGTCATTGCTATGCAAAAAAAATGATAGACAAGGAGAAAGGTGCTAATCTCACGGCTTCACACCTCACTGTCTACCTGCCTAAACAGGGTCTTAGGTTAATTCTACCCCTGGGCTCCTTGGTTGACAACCATACATAAACTGGTTGCTGAACTTTTCAAGCCTTTGAGCAAGAACTGTAAATTTGTACAGTCATGATGTATAATTTGCACTTTGTTTCGGTTCACATGTGAGAAACACGGTCATAACAGTGACAGACATTGAGATCCCCGGTCTGCAGTAATGTGAAGCAGAATTTCAGTGAAAGGCCATTCTCAGCTGCCATTCTGTACTGGCACACAGCTTTGCAGCATGATTTTTATAGTAAGAACTAATTCTGAGGCCTTCTTCCTGAAGGTTCTCTGATGGGATCAACGGCAGATGAGACTGCACTAAAGGCGCTTTCTCACCAAAGTTCGTGAACTTGGTTCCCGGATCCGCGTTCCTGGACACTTTTGTATGTCGGTTTCCACACAGCAGGAATTTTATGCTAAACAGGCATGGAAGGCATAAAAAGCTCATAGGATAAACTTCACACATAATTTCAATCTGGACATATATTGCCACCCTAAAACAGTGGAAGATGAACACATTGTTTTGGTAGCTACTGGGGGGATCGATTGTGCAGTCCAAGAATAGGGGACATTTTTTTTATATGCTCTACATTTATAATTCATTTTATAATCTAGCCAGAAGATCAAACGTTTGTTTCCCACAGAATAATAGAACCATGTAACATTATTCTACTAATAGACACTGGCAGGTTTCACCACCGGCAATATTAGACAGAAGTATGTCAACTGTCGATCGAATTTTACAGTGAAGAAACATGGAGAAACAAGCAAAAAACCTATTCATTACAACAATGTAATTCCGTTACAAAAATAATTCCATCGGCTCAAATTTTTGCTCCGGTACTTTTATTCCCTTTTATTTCCCTGCATCTCCACATAAGTTAGCACCGGTGCTTATGGTCAACCAATGAACAACGTTTATCACTATTAGGCCCACCCCGCAATTCTTGGTCAAGCGAAAAGTACCTTCTCCGGAGTAGGGACTACAAAAAAGGTTCAGGAATTGCCTCCAAGGAACTAAAAATTCCTGCAGTGTGAAGACAAGAGAAGTTATTGGTTCTGGATAAAGGTTCCAATGGGAAAGCACCTTATATTCCTTTATTGTCATTCAGTATAGCTCCACAATGCTAATATCCCCTGTTGCCACAAAGCACCACTCTGAGGTGAGGCTGTCAGTCTCATGTCAGAGGGCTTGTCTTGCTACGGATAGAATTGCGATTAACACTTTGTTTCCACAAGCTGAAAGCTCCCCAGGCCTCATCTTCAGAGGGAGGGGGAGTTAGCGTTCACGTGCCAAATGATCGTCAGTGGATCTGATCTCCGCCCTTGTCAGAGGACTGAGCCAGTAGAAACACGGCTGAAACACGCAGAGTAAGCAGGCCTTCCCAGGTGCCCAAGGGAAAGTCAGCAAGATGGCAGCTTCCATCATTTGGAGTGAAACTCTGCGAGCCGCAGGCTGTCCTGGGGATGGTAGCATGACAGTTTGCTGCACAGTGCTGGCCAATCACAGCAGCGCCAGAGGACAGGCCTTATGTAATCATGTTGGGAGTGGACCAACTTTTTTTTCTTCTTCTTCATGGAAAATCCCCCTTTTTCCAATGGCTGAGGGGACTCTGACATCTCGTATTTATACACCTTTTAAAAGACAAAAGCAACCTGCCATAGAATTCAGTGTGATCCAATTAAAATATGTAGAATGTACCCTAATATCCTGTTTACTTTTAATTTAATTTTAATGACTCTTGGTAATTATTCACACATCATTCTGTTACTAATACTTAAAAGCAGAAAGGCTTGAATGCACACATATACATGTCCAGATTATCATTCCACCTGCCATCCACACCTGTGAAGAATAACCAGTCTCAGGTTTTTTTTTAGGTGATGTATAGAAACGCTGAGCACTGTCATAAAATCCACATGGCACTGACACAGTGCCCCTGTGTTCACTGTAGTCCACTTAGACCGGTCCACACCTGAGCTACGGCCATGTGACCTTCCTCACGCCGCACTAACCTGGCGCTGGCCCATTCACTAGGGTTGCGACTCTCTAGGAACCTCACAGTTCAATTCGATGCAATGATAAAATGATTATTGATGCTTCTTGATGTATATTTTCTTCTATGCAGGATTACTTTTTCCTCACTTGGAAATTTCAAAGGGAAGTATTTGTAAGGATCCATAATGAATTCCAATGTCTTTTATTGATAAAACAGAGGAAAGAGATGTGGCGAGTCAACTGGAAGGTTACATTAGCCAGCATATAACTCATCACTGCAAAAAAACAGCAGGAAATGTGTACCTGTAGCAGCATATACTTGTAGTAAACAAATACTTTCATACAAAAATAATGCTTGTGGACTTCAGTAAAGTGGACTTCAGCCACTCATCAGTGATAAAATCTTCCAGATGGGATGTTGCCTCTCGACTCCTAAGTGCACAAGAGCCCTGGATCTCAATGACGCAAATCTTCGGCTATAAAACTTGCGTGTTTGTAATTTGCTTCACCCTTTCGGAGCTGGGTGGAGGCTTTGACAGCACCTGATCCATGGTCTTCTAGTTGGCAGCAACCACAACCGGGTGTTTTTCTTTCTCCTCTGGGTAGAAACGCATAATACGGTTTATATTGTTATATGTTTCATGCGTTTCCAAAATATTTTAGTTTAGTTTGACGCAACTGGCATACAGTGTGGCTCCTGTCCAGGTCCTTTCCCCCTTCACCTTCACACGAGTCAAAGTGCTCCCTGACACTAGCTTTTAATGCAGAGGGTGCCGATGGGGATTTCTCGCACAGCCATCTTCTGTCTCAGTTATGTGCAAGGGCGCTGACCAGGCGCTGCACGTCCATACTTCCGAATTCCGCCTTCTGTCAACATTACATTATCAAATAACCTTTAGAGAACTGATTCTTGGCACAGGTGAATCAATTCAGAATGGTCCGCATTGCGATGCATCTAACAACTGATTTTTTTTTCTCCCACCCGTACCACGGGCCGGTCTGCACCTGAGCTATGGCCGCGTGTCCCCCCCATACTGCACAGATCCAGCGCTGGCCCACTCACTACTGGCCAGTCTGCGCCTCAATTATGGCTGTGGGTCCATAATGACCTAGCGCTGGCTCACTCGCCACGAACCAGTCTTCACTTCAGCTACAGCCGCGTGTCCTTCCCCATGTGGCACTGACATGGCACAACAAAGTGTACCCTCCCTCTCCCCCAGGAAGCAATACATAATTTTTAACACAAGTTCCAGTGGGAGGAAACTTAGACAGAGAAAAAGCAAAATACAACACAAGAGAAATTCGATATATTATTGAGAACCTCACTTAGTCTTTTAATGAACAGTCGGAAAATCAAAGACAATCAGCATGACCAAAACTAAACCGCTACAGCACATGACTGTGTGGTTCCAGCTGGTTCTGTACAAGACCCACTGCTGCTTTAGCAGGAGATTAGCAGCCCTGCTGATACCTCTAGGCCTTTGAAGTTAGACCATCATACCTGCCGCTGCAGCAGTGGGAACTAGACTGGTGTCAACTCTAATCAGGGTGCTTGTCTCAATATAGCCAAATACAGCCCCTGCTAATTGGCCCAATTGAGGATTATACAGTCTTTCTGAAGATTCAAGACAATAATTTAGTCAAATAGCTCTTTTTAAATCTCTAATTAACATGCCTCTCTTTAAACGAAATTGGATAAGACAGACTTTTTTTGTTTATGGATTTTTCCTTTTATAAAGCTCAACACGGAAACCTGTCCAGAGAATAAAGAAACACTGATTTGGTTGCAGCATGAAGGTAACACTGAAGATTACCCAAACTGCTGTCATGTAGTTTCAAGCTTCAATATTAACCAACGGATGAAAAAAAAAAATGTCACGCTTCTGAAAGCGTACACTTAGATTAGTTTGCATGTCGGCCTGCTCACTGGGGTTCCTCAAGAAGGACGGTGTCGAGTACACAGCAAACGCAAAACTAGCACCTGCCAAAACCAGTGTTAGATCTATTTAACATACTTAAGGAAAGCGGTACAATGTTTTAATCATGGAAGAGTGGCCTTCGGCCTTCACCACCACATGACAGGCTGAGGCCTGGAAGTCCATGGCGTAGGACTCCGAATGCACCTTTCAAGGGCCGCGAGTCCCCCTTTCATCCCTTTCAGCTAAATGACTGTCTCACTCCATAATGGCTCAAACCCACCACAAAAAGGGGGAAAAACCGGAGACAAAACCTATAGCAATGTGCTACTGCAATATAACACAGCCTTAAAGGCTGACAATGAGGAGCCGAATCACTTTCAACTTCAGCGCGCTTTTGCAAGCAGTAATTAAAAGAGCATTGCGACTAAGCACCTTGGTTTTATGGGCCTTATAAATCTGCTGTTAAGTGGCTATTAAGAGGTGAGGGCTGGGATAGAAGAAGCGACTGCACTCAGCACAGAGGATGACCTGCCGGAAACAATGAGCCCTGCGATTAACTATTAACAGGCTCCGCGTGACACGGCGAGGGCCCGGGGGCCGTAATGCCTGCTAACTGGGGGAGGCTCTGTGATTTGTCACAGGACGGGATTCTAGTTGATTTATTGTTCTGGGGCAGAGGGCGAAAAAATTCTGAACACTCCAGTGGGGGGGGAGCTGTAGGTTTCATAATCAAGTGGTTAGTTACAAAGGCCAGTGGGTCAGGCAGGACCAGACCCACCCTCACAGGATAGGTTTGGCTCGTGGATCATCTCAAACCATGGCCATAGCGCAGTGAGGATCAGTCCTGGTACAAACCCCCGATGTACCCAGAGGAGGGGTGTCGGGAACTCCACGGCAACCACAAACTCAAAGCGAGCCATGAGCAACAGTGACATCATCAATCGGGAACACAGGAAGAGGAGTCACAAGTGCGCATGACATCATCAATTGGGAACAATGGAGGAAGAACCACGAGTGTGAGTGATATCAATAAGGAATATGGGAAGAGGAGCCACAAATGCCAGTGACATCATCAATCGGGAGCATGGGAAGAGGAGCCACGAGTGCACATGGCATCATCAGCCCAGTGAATACGGCAGAGAGGATCCACCATCAGGAGAGGTATGGAAGATGAGTGCTGCTCTAATGACATCATCAACAAGCACCCACATGACCTTAGATACTGCTCAAAGCCCTCAATGCTATAAATGAAATTATTCAATTGCTATAAACACAATGACCCAACAAGCACTGAACACAAACAGCTTGAAGTATGTTAGAATGTGCACTTGCTGCTTTAACCTTCATTAAGCAGTTTTCATGTTCACATCATGATCATTTATATTCACATCTAGACTCTATGCATCGATGTTTATGTACATTCTGCAAATCATAAACACAATACATAACGGAAACACATAATATTCCCATATAACTAAATGTTACTTCCCTTTGGTTTTAATTATGCTGAAATACCAACACTTTCACACTGCACTTTGAAAAATAAACTTATTTCAACATTTAATCAATACCCTCCCCTTTTAATATGCAGCCAATAACAGAGAATGATCAATCCATAGGTTTGCATGTAAATTTTTTTTCGAAGTATAATGAATCCAAAATCCAGTACATATAGATTAGCATTTAATGGCTGTTCTGCGATCATCCTGATTTACTTCAGTTTCCCTCCAAAAATCACTTGGAGGCCACAGTTTGTGACAAATGCTCTGCATCATATCATCTATCAATGGAAATCAGCAGCACACATCCCAAAATAATAAAAACGCGAGCGCACCGGAGGTATCCCATGGTTTCGACAAAACGCGCGCCCTGTGCATGTGAGCGCGTGAATACCCTTGACACCGTTTTTGCTCGGTTGCACAAACAGACAGGCGGCCCACCTCTATGGAGAACTGCTTCCTCTTCAGCTTAAAAGCCAGATCCTTTGTGTCAGGGGCTTCACACACCAGGCAGTTGAGATGAGGTGTCTGCTTCACGTGCAGGAGACCTTGTGAAGACAAAAGGGAAATTAGGGACGACTCAGTGCCACTGGAAGCCCAGATGAGTAAACTTGACTTGCGGGGACTCAGCAAAAATTTCCAAAGTCCCCGGCCGTCCCTGCGCCAGCTGCCCCCCCCCCCCCCCCC
>JABFEB020000008.1:22280749-22292363 GCA_019775895.2 Stomatorhinus ivindoensis
CCCCCCAGGCCTAACCCCTCTCTCCGCTCCCCCTCCGTCCGGTCTGCTGGGGTTACCGCAGCCCCCCAGTAATGTCCAGCCCACCCCCCCAGGCCTAACCCCTCTCTCTGCTCACCCTCTGTCCTGTCTGCAACCGCAGCCCCCCATTGTTAATGTGCCTGATTATTTTGGTGCAACTCAATTCTCTATGTGATACATTGTTACTGTGTGAAAAACTTCTTGCATAACAAATTTTAAAAATTGATGTTTCACAAACATTCAAATAACACCTCAAAGAACATTTTAAATGTATATTTCATTCATAAAATAAAAATAAGTCACAGGCATTTTAAACATATCTATGCCAGCTGCTTGCTAGTCTTTTCTTACCTGCACCTTGGGAAGGTTCTGGTAGCGCCAGGCTATTTTCATGGAGCCCTGATCCTCAGAATCACATGCCGTCACTTGGCCCATGTTCACTGCATTGCTGGCGATGTCATCGAGAATCGGGGCTGGAAGATCCTGCGGGGAACACAGAAGGAAGGGAAAGGGACATTAGCAAAGTGCCGCATACACCTTCAAACAGCCTGGAATAGCAGAGTTTGGCCAGAAATGCTGGTTGAACAACCCTAGAGAACAAAAAAAAGGTGAACATGAATCTCAGTAAGAAGACAGCTAGGAAACATTAGCTGTATGACAGATTTGTTGGGCCTGAAAGTTTTTCTCATTCATTTTAAGCCACTGGAACATACAGCCAGAGAAAGAAAATCATTTAAAGATCACATGGAACCGATGTGCAAAGCTGACTGTTTCTATGACAAAGAAATCTGAGATGCATATTGAAAAAAGCAACAAAAAGAATGTGTCCCTCTGCCCCTCCCCAGTCCCCCCACCTTTCCCATTCAATAACAAAAACAAGCCATTGTCTTGCAAATAACACCTCAAATTAGAGCAGCCACATTTTGTGACACCACTTTCCCTCATTAGGCCTGCGAGGCCTGGGGCCAATCAGAGCAGCCCGCCGCTGTCCTCCCTGCCCCTATTCATTAAGGTGATCCTCGTTTAAACACTCAGGTGACTCCCTGGGCTGGTCACCGTAGCTGGAGGGAGGCACCACCTGCCGCTCTCTGCCCGGCTGCCCAGGCCACAGAGACGGCCCCTTCCACCGGGAATCACCTTCTAAGCCCAGGCCAGTTTGCTGTGACAGAGGACTCCCCTGGAGGACAGTGCTTCACAGCTCAGCAGCCACAGCCACACAGCGGCAGCCCTTTCGACAAAAGCGCCAGGCGCTCAGAGGCCTCCAAAACGGACCGTCCACGCCACTGACTCATCGTAATTCACAGATGTCTCGTAAAATGCAGGGCTTCATTAAAGCATAAAAGCCACTGCCAAGCAGGACCTTTGTTTCACGATAATTCCCAGCCCATTCCAAGAGGCAGCTCTAAGGCCCATTCGGTACAAGCCTGAGTAATGTGAACCTAGAGGGCCAGAGAATGGCTCACTGATCCCCAAAGCAACGTCAGCAAAAGCAGAGCCTGCACTCTCTGATCCACTCACGGAAATACATGCAACTGGAGAGACAGGCAGTCCTGATTATTTCAAAGGGTTAACACATGAATAAGTGCAGAGAACGCTGGGTGCTTTCCAGAACATATTCGGAGCAGTTTAGCCAGATGCCAAAACACGCCACGTAGGGTACAGAGTCGGCCAGGACCTCCACCAGACCATGACTATGACCCAACTTGCTGAATGCATCATCCAGCATTCAGCAAGTTAATTTCTAGTCCATAACCTGCGTATGGATCGCCCCGGTACCATTTACCACACACAGGCATCAACTAGCCTGTCCTGCTATGCCTTTTATATGGAAAACAGAGGTCATGCCATGACCCCAGCTTCCATCAATCAAAATACTCACAATCGCCTCCATCTGGCTTCTGCTCTGTAACAGATTCCGTCATTCTGCTGTGCATCAGAAAGCATGTTTCAGGAAGCGTCTGCACAATGTGAACCCTTTGCACGGTTCTGTACTCAAGGGTGTCATAAAAGCCACAGAATCTTGAGGCCACCGCTAATTAGGCTAGTGTCGGCCTCTCCAGGACTACAGTGGCCGACCGCAGTGTGTGTCACCATGGGCATCCTAACAGATTATACTTGGAAACACAGCGACTACCACCCGCCTTAGAACATTAAAACAGTACATTCGAGATAAATTTCCTAAATGTCAAAGTCACTACGTAGTCCTATTTGGAAATTATTCAAACAGGAAAAAAGCATTATTTTAACCATATGTCATGAGTTACATAAATTTTCGAAGCACAGCATAAGAAACTTAAGAGATATGTGAAAAAGAACACTGATCATAATTAGATAACACGGTCAGCTACCTCCCAGTAATTGGTGTTAATCTAGCAGCTGGTGCTAATTTCCTTAATTATCTGACAAACCCTATTTAACTGGCAGCCTAACTTTCCAGTTATCAATGACTTTGCAAGATTTTGAGCCATTCTAAATTGACTGAAGCCCTCCAGCAGCAGGTTGTGCAGATGAAGGTCAAAGGGATGTGACCCTATCTTCCATAGCAAGAGAAGTTGGGCATTCCAAATCTGTGATTTCTAGAATATTGCACCTTTACTATGTCACAAACTCATTCAAGTCACCCAAGAAGGCTGGTCGTCCACGAAAGACAAATGTAAGAGAGGACAGAACAATGTGAATGTCAATGGGGAGTCATTGCAACACTGCAGCAGGGATTACTTGCCGATTCAGTGCCGAACGGGGTAAGGATCCGTCTTGTCATAAAGTGTCTCAATGTTTAAGAGCTTTGGACTGAGAGCCTCCTCTGCAGTGACCAAACCTCTCATAAGCAGGAAGAATCAGAAGGCTAGACTGGCCTTTGTGGCGGGGCATGTTGTGTGGACAGAGGAGAACTGGTCCAAAGTTCACTTTAGTGATGAAAGCAAGTTTAATTGAGTTGGGACTCATGGGAAACAATATGTTCGTCGTCAAACTGGGGAAGACTGAACCCCAACTGTGTTAAGTCAGTGAAAGGTGGAGGAGGAAGTGTCATGGTTTGGGAAATGTTTTCTGCAGCAAGAGTTAGGCCTCTTATACATCTACATGGCAGAGCGAATGCAGATGTTTATCAGAACTTTCTTCGACAACGTGTGGTTCCTTCCCTGCGCTCATTACCCACTCAGCCAGCAATTTCCATGGAGGACAATGTCCCCTGTCACACAGCAAACTAAACAGGTAAAGCAGTTCCTTGAAACTGAAAACATTGAAATTATGAAATGGCTTGCCCAGAGTCCTGATCTAAACCCAGTAGAAAACCTCTGGAAAATCCTTGTCGACAAAGTTATGGCTCAGAAACCCACTACAGTCACTGAGCTAAGGAGGACACTGCAAGAAGAGTGCAGCGAAATCTCACCAGAGCTGTATGAGAGACTAGCGATGTCCTGTGGCCGCAGATGTGCTGAAGTCATTCAATCCAACGGCCTGTAGTCTTCCTATTCATTTTTTTTATTGTTGTAACCTTCAGAAAATTTTGTTGTGATCTTTCTTCATGCTACAGTCAGTGTTGTTCTCTAATTTTGATCACTGTGTTTTCTGCAAAATAGTTTTTTTTGTTTGACTTCCTTGGTTATTTTGTATAACACTGTTCTAGTAGCATGGTATTGCCACAACAGTAATTCCTTCAAATGTTAAGTAAATGATTATTTCTGAAAGAAATCAGATGTTCATAAATTGTTCTTTAATTTTGATCTCCAGTGTATATACACAAAAATTTAATGTTTCTTATGTACTGTATATTCAATTACACCACAACTTCCTTTCATAGTCCAAAGACTGGCCGTTAAGGCTAATTATGAGATCTAAATTGCCCATTTTGTGCAAGTATGTGCCCTGTGACGAACTGGCATAGGTTCCAGGCCCCCCGCAACCCTGGCTCAGATGAGCAGGTAGAAGACAGATGTATTCAAGCAATTTGAAGTCATTAAAAATGAAAAACTTTGTCTAAAATGTACTGGTGTATGTTTAATATGCCCATCAGAAAGGTAACTATAGATAAGTGCCAGAGAGACGTGTAGCATCCCTGGAAGCAGGAGCTCACATTTTTCTACTGAAAAATGATGTGATTTCTGAGACTGAATCTTAATGCTGTCTCCATCCCTAGGCTGACAACAATAGGCCTGAATGTTTTCAATGATGATGGATAAATTGCTGGGTAGTGAAATATTATATCTAAGGTAGGTGATGGGTCTCTTTATCTGCTCTGCTCGTCTCCATCAGGCTCATGGTGGAGAGATAATTACAGTCTGTTAGATTGTCTCTCTCCGCAGGGTTTATCTGCCACATGGAGAGGACAGTAATGGTCCAGAAATTAGCATCTGTTGCCATCTCACATCAGGAAAGACATGACAGGCCTCACCTCTGACCTTTTCTGATTACTGATCAAAAAGAAAATAATTAATGTCCCAAACTACAAATTACAACCTGTAATGTATGGTGCTCGAGACAAAACTGGCTTCAAATATCTGGTTCACCTCTTTGCTTTTATCGCATTCGTTGTGCCGATCAGGAGACTACCTTCAAAACCTATTATTCAGTTGTCACTTAGTGATTTAGCCCATCTACCCTTGTGTATCATTAAAGTCAACTGTAAATCTCCAAGTGACAAGTTGCTTCAAAGGTATTTATAAATGCATCTTCATTAGTGGCATTTCATCGAATTCATGGGAATGGATAAATTCACAAAATTTTGCACAACTGACTGTAACTATGTGTCATTTTACGATGCATACACAGTGGCCATTTTGGCAACATTCCCCATACCTGCATAATTTCGTCTGGAGGATCCCGAGCGGAGCCTAAGAAGACATGGTGTCCACACACCACACCTTCAGCCAGGAAATACTTCAGCAGCATGCGGGAATAGCTGTCATACTTGTCTTCCTCTGGTAAGGAAAGTGAACAATGCAAAGTCTTAGCAGATATGTCAAAACAAGCTAAAATATATGTAATGTCATTTTATGCTTTGTAATGTGATTCTATGAAGCTTCACTTCATAAGCTTCTCAGCTACCATTCAAAGGATGAGTACATAACCTAGTTAACCTGTTGAATATCCCTATAAATCCAATACCTAACAGATCTGACTGGTAGGCCTGTCGTGATTATTCTCATTCTGGCCGAAGCCAGAGCCAGAGAGTGAGATCTACCCTACTGACAGAGGGCAGGTACAGCTTGAGCTTCAGCAGCCATTTCCAAGCAGTCCAGCCCACATGACCCCTTCACAGCACCACCTCACCAGCCTACGGAACACGCCCAAAGGCCCACTCAGAACTCCTTTACCAGGCACCCCTGGGAACAGCCACCTGCAGCTGCCAAATGATGACAGAATCCTCTGCAAGTGTGACACTGAGTGATAAGTCAGCCAGAGAATGGCGTCGTCGTTAGGCTTGGGATGCCGACACACTGACAGGGAATTCCACAGCTCTTCAATTTGTCATTTCAAGGACTGTCTTTTATTGATGGATTTCTAGGTCAGCAGTCCTTTGTGGTACTCAAAGCATCTGAAAGGCACCCAGATGGGGCTTCTCAGATGGTGCCTATTGTCGCTAGCTTTCTATAGTGTCTTACAAATGAAATCTGCAGGGGCCATTAGCCTGTGTGGGATTGTTTTAGGGGCGGGCACATCTCTCTGGGTAATGATGACAGAGCCCAGGACAGATCACTCATTTCAACAATTGTGGGTTTGGCTCTTTTCAGCGGAAGAGACTTTGCTCATTTTGATATACGTTCTGCAAAGGAATATAGTGGGACGCAGCTTGACAGAGCAAAGACATTCCAGGTAGCCGTAAATGTCACAGGGCAGCACTCTATCTGCTTCGCGCTGTTGTACTCACTACCCACAGTCTTAGAAAACCATGACAAAAATGCAGGGTGTCAATCACTTAGTTTAATCTTTTCCATAAAACAAATTATATGAACCCACCAAAAAGACCAATAAAACCATTAATATACTGTAATAACTTATTCTGTGTACAACAGTAATTCATGTAGCTGCAACAGTGGCATTAAAAACAGGTGATGCATGGCAGCAAACCTAAAACATTACATTGAGATTATTCAGATTTGTTTTCCCTTCTGAAACAGACTAGTATTTCTTAACTGACAGCATCAAATATATAGTTTTAGGCAGTCTTGTTTGTACTGAAACTGCAGATAATGAGAAAGGCACTGGAGTGTTCATAATTCAAATGATTTTTTTCAGTGCAACAATACTAAAATGTATTCAGAGTTTCAATGTTTATAGTGGTTCAGCTGCTTTCCATTTAAAAATCTTGATTTGGCTTCAGAAGTAGCACGTGCTAAAGCAAGACAAAGAATTAACTGGACACAAAACACGTTCGCCAACAAGCAAGGACAAAATGCTTCCAGACAAATGGACAGTGTGATTCATACAAAAACTTCTGATTTATGCCATTAGCGATTACACTGCCACTCGATATACTTTTTCCTGCAAGAAAATTTGCTTTTGAAGGAACCAGAACTCACTGTGGGGCTGTAAGTGTTTCAAAAGTACAATCAGCTAGCATAGGAACATATGGTACCTTATAATTAAACACAGCTAGCCATTAAAAGATTAATTTACAATCATGTATGAAAAATGTAACAAATGAAGAGATGCCAAATTCCAGCCTTACTGTTCATGTTAAGAATTAACAGACTGAAGAACGGCAAGTTCCCTGTTTAAAAATGTTTGGCCTTGGTGGAAAAAGCACTTCCGTCAGCAACAAAATTGCTAAGCACATTATATACAACGTAAGTAGGAAAACTAGGTAACCATTTATTAATTGATATTAAAAAAAGCAAACTGCCTGATCAAGCAGTGACCAGAACATCAGGGAATATTTGATCATTTCATATGTCTATCATGGTGCTGCTTTCTGCCTGTAGGACTAGTCTAGCTTATTGGGACTCTAGTTCTAGCTCTAGCTAACTGCTCCCAGTTAAGTCTATATAGTGTGAGACACAGAGCTGAGTGGGGATGGGTGCCATTGGCTTTGGATGAACTGTACTGTCACTATCTGTAGCAAGTGCCGTCACTCCAGCTTCACACAGCTGAAGTTCAGGAGCTCCCCATGCCTTCATACCAACCTGCTTCTCCCTCCTTCTTATGCTGCCGTAGCCAGACCTGCTGGAGCTAACATATTACACTCACCTAACTGAATGCACTGCCTCTATTTTCCTCTACTTTGGCTAATGCACTTTTGTACCACCTCACCCCTGCCTGGAGACCCAGAAAAGCAAGATATCCTGCCTACCCTGCTGCCTGCAACCCCCCAACTACCTGTGAAATCCTTCCTGCCTGCCCCTCTACTTGCGACATTTCTCCGGCCTGCCCTGCTGCCAGTGATTCTGCATTTACTCCTGGACTTAACAAGTTGGACTGTATAAATTGGGACTTTGTTCATTTGAGTTCCTCTGCCTTCCCAAAGAGGATGGGCTCCCCCTTTGATGCTAGTTTCTCACAAGGGTTCTTCCTATTATGGAGTTTTTTTCTTGCTACCATCACCTCTGGTTTATGGTCTGAGGGCATCGGCAAGGATAACATAAAGCGCTTTGAGACAATGTAATGCTATGAACATGCACTGTATTATAAAAAATATATAAATAAATTGAACTGAAGACATTTTGTCAGTAACTAATTTGTAGCCATTTACAATTTAATTTTTTACTTCGTTTTGTTCCTTTCACCTACTTATAGGATCCTATCTGCGCACAAGTATGTTTGCTTGTGCTAATACATAAAATCATTGCTTTAGCTGGTGGTGTTATTTAGACATTTACATTTGAAAAAGCAAAGGATCCCATTTACTTTCACAGTTTTGTGACTGACCAGCCTTACATGGGAATGTGTATTAAGATGGAGTTTAGGTCAGAGTTCATTCAAGGGAACACAATCACATCAAACAAAGTAATACCATAATGGCAAAGGCAGAGTGCTTACTGTCCCAAATTACTAAACATAATATGCATCCGATGTTGAGGATTATAACAATATGTCAGTCACATGGAGGTATTTTATCACACTGTCTGGTTTGAAACTGTAATTATTAAATACTGTTTTTAAATGAGGTTCCAGACCCCCCATGACCCAAAATAGGACAAACGGTTTCAGAAATTGGATGGTTGTTTTTAAATTATATCAGGTTGTTTTGCATGGAGAAAACGTTGGACCTGTTTCTTGTGACCTATGTGCACCATTGAAAAAATTGAACCCTAAGGTCAAGACACCCCACCAAAAACATGCTAGCTGTAAAACTAGCAGATAATGTTAATTATGTAATGTCTTTTTGCAGAGTTTTCCCATAAAGATTCTTTTAAAACAATATAAAAGGCTAGGACACCAAGTTCACATAAACAAAACATGAATGATACTGTCAGACTAGAAAGCTGTTTTATACTCGCATTTCATTTTTGTATAATGGCTCCCACACCAGCACAAAGATTACACACAAAAAACTCAACTAGCTTTCTAGTAATGTGACCCAGGCTCATACCAAGTAAGACTCCAAACAAACAGGTAAGAAACGACTATAGTGCCCATTGACTGGAATCTGTATAGAAGTATTTCTCCCTGATTACACTGTAATAATTATGGAGCCAAACAACGTTGGTTTTAGATTACTGTTAAATATATGCATTTATCTTATCAGCAGTTATTCCAATGTAAGAGAAGGTAATGTCTCCTGTAATTAGAACCAAAACTTTAGCAGAACTAAGCATAAATATAGCAGACCAAAACTACAACCAGTCATAAATAGAAAGAGTCCAAAATTAATCTACATGAATAAAACCCAAAATCTCATGTATGATTAATTTAGCTTAATTTTATGCAAAGAGCCTAAGATCTTTGTTCAACTTTTCACTACATAAAACCTGAGTTTTGTACATAGACCTATAAGGTGCAAATCCAGCACTAAAGGAAAACATAAGAACATCAACAGGAAAAAAATTCACTCGGAGGACCAAGACAAATGCCAGGTATTCTATGCTGGGACAGGCTGCAGCTTGGAATCTCCTGCATGGCAGGATGTGTGATTACAGCTGCTAAGCTCCACCTGAAATGACCATTACCTGATGAAATTAACCACTGAATGTGAGGATCCGGCCAACATTTAATCCCCTGAAAGACCTCTTATTGGCTGACAGGTGGGGCTTGTAAAGGAATACAGAACAGCCAAAAAAAATCTACATAAGTGTTACAATTAAATAGAAAGACCCTATAAAATATCCATGTAACTATAAAATATCCATAGAACTTAAAAACACCCCACGTGTCAAACAGTTTTATTAATTTATCCACAGTTAATTTATTAACTGTGCTAGAATTGTTTCCATGCTACAGCAGCACCACAGTTCAGTGGGTAGCTGTTTGGAGCTTTGCATTTGGCCTGTGCTCTGTGCATGCAGAAGTTATGTTACACTACGTGCAGAAAGGCATCTCTGTATGTCTCATAATGTGTGAGCTTTGCCATCAAGCAGCCAGGCTGTCCCTGTTTCCAAAGGCTTGAGTCCCCCCAAGATTAAGTAGATGACTGATGGATGGATGGATTTCACATACTAAATGATATTATATTCCAGAACTTGAACCAGCAAAAGCCTGGCTTTAAGCATGTGTCCTTAAACACTGTGTTAACTGCTGCCTTGTACACATATGATGTAGATTAAAGATATTTAACTATGAACTATTTTTTTACATATGTATTTAAAACATTAGCTTATTTTTATTTTAATTTAAAGTTTTACTTGATTAGGCATACAAAAAAGCACACTTATGTTAGTTAATACACCTCATTATCACACGTATTTTGCAAAAGCGTAGATAAAAAATAACAATATTGCTCACCTACAAGCAGCAGAGTTCCAACGGCTAAACCACCGCCTAATAAACACAACCAGGCATTCATTTTAGACATTACAGGTTTACCAACGCCTATCAGTTCAGTTAGCAAAACATAATGGGATACGGGAACGTTAAATCTGTAGTGAATAAATTAAATATATACACAATAACTTTAGAGGGGCGATAAAACTAAATAACTATAACTGACCTATCACATAGTCAAGAGACGTAACACCGGTTGAAACAATAAGCTGTCCATTCTGGACTGAGGGTCTGGTTCCTGGGATTGACACTAATTTGCTGCGTGATTTCTTCTGGAAACTTGTCGTATTGCATGCAGGACGAGTATTTTGTTGGCTTCTCCTTTCGCCGGTATTACTAACAGACATCGCCATGTTCATTAGCACCTTAGCTAACAGACTGACGTCGGATCGCCAGACAGCCAATCAGAAAAGGGTTTCCTGACCTGTAACCAATGACATACACGTTTATTGGGGATGCACAGCCAGACGTCTACTTCGCTCAGTTACTGTACATCCGAATTGTGTGTATGAGTAGAATGACACATTACTAGCAGTCAAACTCAGCTTAAGGTTAAAACAGTGTTTTGAAGATTTAAAGGTGAGTTTTTGTAATGTAATATACAGAGCAGCATGCAGCTGTTAATATAGCCAACGAGCGAATTTCATTGCATAAAATGTCTAGCATATTGTAACTACCTGGCCGATAGTAGGATGCCGCTTTCAGATAGCATTAAACTTTACTTAATACGAAAAAAATAATGCGAAAACTGTCGCACCATTGTGATGTATTGAGGACGGTAAACATGCCAATCTCCTGATGATTGGTACCGGCAGGTAAAATTGAAAATTGGCTCAGTCAGAATAATAAGTTTTTTTTCTGATACCAAATAAAGACACACATTCAATTCCTTATCTTTAACGGTTTGTTTAGACATGGCTATTATAGGGGACGTCCCGACTTGATGAGTGGGGTCCTCACTTTCATTTTCACCGTTGAGTGTGTGATTGCGCTACAAATCTCCTGAAAAACTTAGTTTGTTAAGCTCTATTTTGATGCCTAGTGGCTTCTAAGAGAAAATTGAGGGTTAAGTTGACCTTTGGAATTGTACTTTTCATTTCAGTGCGGTTTTTGAAAGAAATGAAAACAGGGTATTGGTTGCCAAAATGAGTAAGAAATATCCTTTAGTTATATCTTAAGCGTTTTTGACCAGTTTGTACACTCTCCTCCAGTTTATGTTTTTACTTCCCAGTATTTGTTTCTGAGTTTGAATTTGTCACATGAAAATCATTGTAGCTAGGATCTCTTAGGATCAGAGCACCTGGTCAGTCATTCTGGCAGCCCCGTGGCCTGTACTACGAAACGGGGTTACGGGCTTATCGGGGTAACTTGCCGGATTTAAGGTACCACAGTTTAAATGAACTTCATATTCGTTCACTTACAATTTGGCCAGACTACCTTAAATCTGACAAGTTACCCTCATAAGCCAGTAACCCCGCTTCATAGATTTTTTTTTTTTGGGGGGGTTCACCAAGTTGCTTGAGGACCCAGCAGAACCATCCTTTACACACTGACAAGTGCAGCAGTGGGGTCTTTACATTAATTTTATTTAGCAGATGCTTAATTTCAATATTAGTTTAAATACTAGAACTCGTGGCCATAAGTGGAAATTAGTGGGAGAACATTTTAAAATGAACTT
>JABFEB020000008.1:22315061-22334528 GCA_019775895.2 Stomatorhinus ivindoensis
CCCCCCCCCCCCCCCCCCCGTTAATGGCACGGAGCCTGCATGTACATTTATTGAAGGTCCTAAGGGAGGGCTGAGGGACCTCTTTCCTCAGGCGGGGGGAGGGGGCGCGGGGCGTCCCATCACTTCGTGTAACGGCAGTGCATGTGTGACGGGACTGACCTATATTTCCCCCCTTTCTTCCTCCCAGCTGGCCTGCTATGTTTTGTGGAAGAGGGCAAAGGGAGCGAGCGCACTGTGCTGAGCCCCTCTGCAGCCTGATTTTCCGTTCGTTCTTCGCTGTCGCCCAGCTGACGCCCACAACCGCGCATTTTCCTTGTGCTGATGTCAGTGCCACCGAATGAAACTCCTGCATCTTAAACTATTGCTTTGGGAATGCAGCGGTTTGCACAGGCAGCTCGGCGTCTGTGTGAAAGGCCTCTTTGCGATGCTGCTGGAGAGGCAGGACAGGGAATCTCAGGCATCTGAATCATTTATGGTTATGGTAACTAGGCTTATTTATGCTTCAACTGATCCGACCTTTTCAGACACGATTTAGGCCCAGTGGTGATATTGGGGGTGAAGAGGCTACACAGATTCACAGGTCCCTGTGCAGCTCGGAGAAGACATAAAGACACCAGCATGCTTATTAGTATCCTTACTGTCACCTTCACATGGACATGGACATATAATCAAGAATGGGAATGCCTTTGGTGAAACCTGCTGTCAGCTTTTAGATTGTGTGCTTACATTTATGATGTCCATTTCTGAAAACAGCACAGTGAAAATATGCATTGATACATATCTGTAAAATCCACACAGGGGCATTATCAGGTGACGAACATACGGTGTGTGTGTGTGTGCATGTAGGTTGTGCATATATTGCATTGTGGGTACTAAATGTCCCCACAATGTGATAAAAACCTGTTTTGACATTGTGGGGACCATGTTTTTGGTTGCCACAAGGGGAAATTCAATTTTATAAAAAACTGTGACTGCAATAAAAAAAATAAAAAAAACTAAAAATATCACTAGTCTTGTATTTTGGTTAGTTACGGTTAAGGTTAGGGCTGGGTAGGTGTTAAGGTGGTTATTGTTGAGATTTGGGTTTTTCCCATATAAATGAATGGAGAGTCCCTATAAAGATATGAATACAAATGAGTGCGTGAGTGTGTGTGACGGACGGGAACCCACCACGTCGCTGCAGATCATAGACTCTCTTTGTCTGCTCATCACCCAGGATCTTCCACGCTTGGTCGACCTCGATGAACCTCTGAACACACTGCTGAACTTGCTCCAGCGTTGCATCTGGGTTCTGCTTGTCCGGGTGGTACTGCCCATTGACAACAATTAAAACATTAAAACAAATTAGGTTTCACATTTACTGACAGTACGTTTGATAAAGCAGGGATTCGGGAGATGGGGAAGATCGATGAGCCGCAGGAAACGGCGGTCAGGTTAATCACTCTACAGGAGTCAGGGACATTCTGCTGGCAAAACCCTGGTGTCACAACATGCACTGACAGTGTTTTATGGGTAATTTGCTGATGGAGCTGCACCTCTTCTGGACAATTTACCCAGAAAGGCTGAGTGAAGACAACACAACGAAAGCAAGGCAACGGCCAACTATACCAAAGAACTGAGAAATCATCCCAGACCGTCTGCCAGGTAAAATGACACCAAAATCATTAAAAAAAGTGCCCTTATCCATACACAACTGCAATATTTCACTGAATTGTAAATGCTCACTTGGAAACAAGTTTTGTGGTAATGCAAGAAAGACCTAAAAAAGAGTTACGTTGTGTGTAAGGGAGGGGGCTGCTGTTTAGTCAGCATCTTTGTTGGGGTCCAAGGCTTAGCCCTGTCGAATTTGGTTTGGGGTTCACCGCTCAGCCCTGCAGAGCTTCAGACCTGACCAACACACAGTTCAGTTTATAACTTCATCAGTGCTGTGATGTTGGTGAGCAGGATCGAGGAACACATTAGATCCTGCATCCTGCAGGACGGGGATCATGGTCTGGCACAGGCAGGCAGGCAGCACATTGTGTGACTGTCTGTGCTTTTGTTTGGTTGCTGTAGTTCAGAAGCTGAACCTCATCCAAAGTTGGGTAATGATGCATGGGGTGATACTGAACTACAATGACCAACAGTCCTAGGCAGGCCAATTACTGTCCATTGCAATTATATTTTCAATTCAAAATAAGAGGAACACCAATCAAATTCAACTAATCATTTCAAGCAATTACTTTTAAAACTAATTAAAATTTTAAGTGATTATGCTCAGATAGTTTCCCATTTGTGTTTTTGTTTTCACTCTGATTGGGGGAGGGTGATAACTTTGCTACAAACCAAAAATAAGCCAGAAGACGGAGAGTCATTAACCGATGCAGTGCACCAAGTTCAGAGATGACATATTGCTGGTACCTCAGTGCCATGGCCACATCGGGGACAACACACCTGCTTTGGGGACAGCACAGCCACTGTGCTGCAGGACAACACAGCTACATTGGGGATGACATGGCCACGTCAGGGACAGAATGGCTGCTGCAAAACAGCATGGCTGATTTGGGGACAGCACGACTGCAAAAATTAAGTTTGTAGAAAAGTTTAGAGGAAGCAGGGAAATCCCACGCATGCAGGTCCCATTTTGAAAGGTGCAAACACTGCACATTATCCTCCTTGCCAAGGATGAAGTGAAATTGGTGAACAGAAACACAACATAAATCCAGTGAAGAGTAAAACATTGGGGTTTAACATACCCAACTCAACAGTTAATTAAAAGCAATAGTAATCAACTCCTATTTAACACACCAGTGACATGTGGGCATTGATTCAATTTGCTTAAAAAGAGAAAATTGTACCTAAGACAAAGACAGAGGGGATTATATTGATTTCTACAAATCAGGCAATATTTAAGGCTTACTTTTAAGGCTTCTGACAGATCAATGAGGATAGCCTCTGAAAACAAGACTGAAAGCACTATGTTTGACTAGTTTTTAATTATTAATAACCAAAGAGATTCACATCTAAAATGTATATATATATTTATATATACACACTCACATTTATATAGATATATACACACACATATATATTTATACATTATATATATACACACACACACACACATATATATTTTTTTTTAGAACAATAAATTCTATAAAAATATGACATATGTGATGGGCAGCATTAACTCAATGTGATAAACAACAAATATATGTGACCTCCAATATAATATTTTAGTTTATTACAACCAATGTATCCTTGATATTTTGGGACTGGCAAGCACAACATCCAGGGATTTTAACCATTCTCTATACTTCTGTTCTTGAGCACTGGAACTGGTCTTTGACAATGGAAAATGGTGCAAAATGGGAACACGAGGACAGAAGTACAGTCAAGCATGCAGATTGAGAAACTGTTTCTCTCTGTTTCTCTGCAGAATGCACCTGCAATTGTTGGTACCCTTCTCGTGGTAGCAGGACACATGGAACGAGAAGAAGTAGAGCAACGGGAGATTATCGAAAGTTTATCGATCATGGACGGCTTTGTTCTATTGGCTGGATAAAAACATAAAAAAACAGCCTAAATTAATTTGACTTTGATTAATATACCTGGGCAGGCCACCAATGTAAAGTCTATGTATGAGAAACATTGTTGATCCTGGTAATATTTAACCTCCTTGTGAGGATCATCCCACTGATAGCCACAGTGGAACTCTGTGCACTAATAGGGGGCTCTGTGTCATTCCGGGATCCTGTAGATGTTTGTGAGCACCCTACATTAAAGGAAAACAAAGCAAGTGCTGCCCCACGTCTGGCTCTGCTTGCATGGCCGCTCTGCCAGCACTGTGCCACTGATATGCCTCTCCATTCCCATGTTTCCTTTCAACATAAGGCTGGACACATATGGCGCTTTTCCACTGCCACCAAGAACCAAGGTATATCCAAGTTGAAGTGCAAAGAGACGGTCTTCCATTGTTAATTATGCAACCCATACCAACCTGTACCAGCACTGACATGGCCCTGCTGACTAGCAACCAAAATAAGACTGAACTGAACTGGTTGTGTCACCACCATCTGACTGGTTGAGGCAAGAAAGAACCCATGATCTGTGTCGATATGCATGGAGTATCTGAAGGAAAAAGGCAGATATTTTTCATTATTAGCAGTATTGCACATTGTAATATATTAATACATACCTGCTAACTCAGAACTTGAAAAAGTATTATGAACAGATTAACAGAATGGATTCATAACGCAAATTTATGCTAGCAAATGCTAATTTTGCTAGAATCTTATGTTAATACGACAGTTCTCACAGATATGCCAATGGAAATTTAACACATAGTAAATCATGTTGCACACTGTGAACAAGCATCTCTTTGGTTTTACGTCACTGTCGTTCTCCAACCCATCAACCCCTTTACCAAGCTGACCCTTCTACAGTGAAAAATTGAAGAGAGCTCAAACCATGCAGTAACTAGTGTACAGGTTGATTACAGCTTGGTTCTTGTATACCAGTAGAAAAGTACCAATAGACTCTCTGCCCTACCGGAATCACAGACACAGATCTGAGCTGTATCATCATCCTTATTATCAGGAACTGCACAGTAATTCACAGCAAGCTGGTCATGGTACTATAGTAGACACACTGGATTTCACATTAAATCACTTGTTCAGCTCGTGAAAGTGAAAACGGCCGATTCAAAACCAATCACTGGGCCAAATAATACAAGACCTATTTAGATGAATAACGTCCCATAACAGGTAAAACAGATGAAAATTCATAACATTGTTCACCACCACCACCCCCCCAGGATTTTTATGTCTAGTCCCCTCTAGGCCCCACCTTAGATTGGACGCAATTTTTCATACTGTCCATAGCTTATACCTTGGCAAAGGGCATTTTGGGCTTTATCTAACTTTGACTTTCTGCTAAACAAAACCTTAGTGATATTCCAACTTTGTGTAACTTCTGGCAGTATGTAATTGGGTTCACCGGATCTGCGCCTGTTCAATCATGTGTCACCACTGACTAGAACAAGGGCTAGATGATACAATTAAATTCTCTCCATGATAAACAGCCTTCTACTGATATGATTTACTGGCAGGGGGGCAGGATAAATTGTGTCAAGCTTCTCATGGACTGCTACCTGATAAATTTTGCCAGAATGCAATGATAATTTTGTTTGCCTATTCAAAAAATCATCCTATGTTCCTGGGAACCCAGAAAAAGGTCCATGGTGTACTTCTACATTTACTATGTTCATAAGATCAGGTGTCTTCTGCAGGCAACCTTTCTGTCCTTCACTGCTACCTAGTGCTATGCTTCAATACTGAGGTGATTTGTTTCAGAATGAAATGAGATGTACGTCTCATCCATATTACAATTTCACACAAAAAGGCATTAGAAGATAAAATTCGACATGCAATTGGGTACTGGATTTCCTCACCAACAGACCTCAGCAAGTGCGTATTGGTGGAAAAACCTCCATCATCACCATCAGCACTGCCCCCCCCCCCTGCCCCCCCAGGGCAGTGTGCTGAGCCCCTGCTTCACTCTCTGTACACCCATGACTGCGTAGCTAAGTACAGCTCCAACTCTATCCTCAGGTTTGCTGAGGATACCACAGTAACAGGTCTGATCGGCGAGGACGATGAGGCGTCCTATAGGGAGGAGGTCAGACTCCAGGCAGAATGGTGTCAGGATGACTATCTCTGCCTCAACGTCAACAAAACTAAGATGATGACTGTGGATTTCCGCAAACAGGTAACAGAACACCGCCCCATCTACATCGGAGGTGAGGCTGTGGAGCAGGGCAACAGCTTTAGGTTCCTTGGAGTCACTCTCACTGATGGTCAAGTCACACTGTGTCAATAGCCAAGAGAGCACAACGACTCTACTTCCTCAGGAGACTGAAGAAGGCCCAGGTGTCCCCCAGAAGCCTGTGCAGATCCTACAGGTATACTGTGGAATCTATCCTGACAGGGTGCATCACATCCTGGTACAGCAGCTGCTCTGTTCAGGATGACAGAGCTCTGCAGCGTGTGGTGCACTCAGCACAGAAGATCACGGGCACACAGCTCCCTGCGATCTGTGACATCCACACTACACGCTGTCTAAGGAAAGTGAACTGTATCAAGCAGGACCCCAGCCACCCTGCACTGTCACTTTTCACCCTCCTCCCATCTGGGAAGCGACTACAGTCAATTCGGACGCGCACCTCCAGGTTTAGGAACAGTTTCTTCCCAACTGCAATCAGACTCATGAGCAATCAGTAACCTTGTAACACCTCCACTGCTACCCACACATATATTTCTGTTTCTGTCTCTATTTCTTCCTGTGATTTTGGTCTATTTATTTACTTATTTATAATTCATTTTATCATTCATTCACTTGTCATCCTATTGTCTATCCGTCTTGTTGTCTATATTCACTGTCTGCAGGAGCACATGCAAGCAAGCATTTCATTGTACACGGTACTCGTACTTGTACACATGACAATAAAAGAAATGAATTGAATTGACATCATAAGACCATCAAACACTTTCTGAGTTTCAAATGTTATCTGCAGTCATACTTCCCTTTGCTGCCCCTATGCAGCATTTCTTCAGTTTTGAGGTATTTTGTTTCGGATTTGATCAGTTTCAGTACTTTTCCCATACAATGTGTCTGCAAAGTCTAAAAAAGATCTGTCAAACAGTATTTAAGTTATTGCACTAATGAAAGAAAGTGACAGCAGCAGTGGACAATAGGTACGCCTTGTCCAGGAAATACAACGAAGCACAGCATTTCCTTCATTTATTATTAAAAATGGAGAAAATTGTAATCATGAAAATTCCATCAATTTTTTATTTTGAATTGGCAATACATACACATTTAACAATAACAATAATAATAATAATAATAATAATGATACATTATCAATGTGGGGAAATTCTCTTTTCGTCTAGCCCATCTTGCTCTCGATGATGCACAGACAGGCATGTAGGTGTGAAGGGCAGCCACCTGCAGCAGCGCCCTTGGAGCTGGGGGTTAAGGGTCTTGCTAAAGGGCCCACAAACATGTCACTATTCTGTCTAAGTCGAGCTCGATCCAGCGACCTTCCAATCACGGGCACCGGGGCTTAAGCCCACTGAGCTGCATGCTGCTCCCAGTTATACTGAGGTGACCTCATATACAGCATCACCCATTGCCTCTGCACAACGACCTGTCAAACCATCTTGGAATACAGTCATACAGTCCTGAACTATATGGATATTGGACACTTATTCAAAAAGAAAAGTCTCCAGTCCTTTGAGGTATGAAGGGGGTGGAAAGCTACTGTACATTCTGCAATACAGAACTTCACAGAAACGGAAATGGTGACTAAGATGGTAATAGAAAGTGTCTGAATTCATAAAAATGCAATCAGACCAGTGGTATCATGTATTTTCCTTCTTATAAGGCTCTAAAAATGATGAAAAATGAGTTTCTCACTCAAATAGACACATAAGTGCTACACAAAACAGATTTTTCCAGTCATGGGTGACATATTAGGGGAAGATGGTGCCGCAGGAAGTAGTGCTATCGTTCGGCAATCCTCTGGTTGCCAATTCGAGCCCGAGTTCCTTCTGACCCCATCAAAGTGTCCTTGAGCAAGACACTGAACCCCGAATTGCTCCTGGTGTGCAGGTTGGTGCCTTGCATGGCAGCCTCCGCCATCAGTGTGTGGCATGAATGTGAGGCATGTATTGTAAAGCGCTTTGAATACTCGTAGGAGTAGAAAAATGCTACATAAATGCAGTCCATGTACCAATAGGCCGTTTGTGCATCAAACATGTATTACTGTCATTGTTCATGTGCTTGATTTTCAAACTTGTCCATTTTCTTGTACTCATTTTACCACGTGTGCAGTTACTATCATTTTCACATTTTACCATCTATGCTTATATTTCAGAAGATATGACAAAATAAACTGGTGTTAGTACTCATCTCACAGAAGTTATGATTTGTTTTTACACAATGAACCTTTTTGTTGCTGTATAAATTCAAACAAAATCAGAAATACTACATTTCAGTATCACAGACGTATTTCAATAAATTAATTAAAAAGAGTGGGAAAAAAATAGTGTTTGACTTCTTACTGCTGTTTTTAAACGTTTTCCTCTACAATCCGTTGTGACTGATTTTCAGTAATTAATAAGGATTAACCAAAAAAATAAATGTGTGGTGATTATTATAACCCATTTAGATTCAATACGGGTTGATCAAAGTTGAAGCAATAAAGAAGACTGACCTCCATATCATCAGCAACAGCTAAAATATGCAACATGGGTTTGCAGTCAGATTAAATCAGCAGACAATGCTGTTTTTCCACAGGTCAGTTTCATCCCCAATCTACATCACGGACTCTTTGTGATCAGCTATCAAACAGAAGCAATAACTCTGGCTCAGGAGGCTGGTGGGACCCACTGCTGCTTTCATGTCAGTGAGACTTGTTACCTAGACACACCTTGTTCTGAGGACCGGCATGCTTCATCAGCTTCTAATTAGGGAGTGTGTTTTCTTATCGCTCCTCTGCACTCTTCATTAACTGATCGCTCTGCCAAATGAAAGTCCCCCCCACTGTGCCCCCGAGGCTCAGATGGGATCCATACTGCCAGCGATTGGGGTTCAGACCTTTGGGAATGCAAAGGTCTCAAAATGGGTCACAGCAGTAACACCATATATATTCATATTGGACAAAAACACAGGAACACGTATCTAAATAACCGCCACCCCACGTGGAACAAGGAGTGAGTTGCCTATATTAGGGCATCACCATATTATATCACGATAAAAATCGCAATATATAGGCATGTGCCTTAATCATGAGGGCTTCAGGTAACGTGTAAAAATTTGTTTGGGCTCCAGCTTTTCAGAACTATATGGGCACTTACTTAGCCCCACAATTTGATAAGCAGATTAGCGGTATGCCTAAAATATTAACCAGAGAGGCGTATCGTGATGCTCAAAAGGTAGTAATCTGAATAAATACAGCATATCCTTATATTTATTAAATTTGGTTAGCGGAGCAAGTCCATGTGCCGCTGCTTTGATACATCATGGAAGCGATAAGTACTGGAGTGGCAGGGGCAGCTCGTCACATCGTGTTTTTAAAAGAGGAGATATTGTTGATAAATAAGGTAAAACAGACATTGGAGGTGTGGCGGTACTTTTTGCTGTTTTTAATATACATAAAGATACACACAAACTACTAACTTTTGGGTATCACAATATGCCTGTCAGTAATATCTCAGGTATACTGCTAATCGGCTTATCAATCTGTGGCCGTAAGTAGACATCCGAATAGTAGCAAAAAGGCGGCGAACAGACACATTTTTACACCTGTTATCTAAAGCCCTGTAATCACGTTACATCTGTCGTCACTGTCTGTGTCTTTTGACAGCTCATGGCCACCACCAATGTATTTGATACACTTTATGGGTAGCTATTAACAAGTTCTGTTTGGCTGGCTTATTTCAGGTAAATTTCATCTTGTTTTTTTGTTTACACTTAATATTAAGTGTAAATATTTAAAATTATCATGATGTGATATGGTACAGCCCTACACCACAAGTAAATAACCCTAAGCTAAAGCCCACATGGAACAGAGAGTGGGCTGCCCATAGCTAAATAACCCTATAGCCCTAGCCCAGCGTAGGAACTTAAGTGGGGCAAAGGGCAAAAATGCCCCAAGAAATCTCAGAATACCCCTAAAAATCGATGATCAGAGGGGTAAAAATGTCCTCCAAGATTTAAAAAATAAAGAAAAAAAAGCCATTATTTTATTTTATTCATTTCCATTTGCGTCTCTAACCACACTCGTACAACCAGCACTGTTGTTCACACCACGTACATACATAACTTTATACAACTGAAAGTACATACTATTATGTAACACTATTTTTTCCATCTAAAACCAAATAAGGCGATCTATGCTAGGAGTGTGGCTGAGGATCATTTGCTTAGCGATTGCTTCACCAACCGCCGTCAACAACTTTTTCACTGTTACCATTTTAAAATGTTCCTGTACTGCTCAAAGGTTAGATATATCATCATTTGCAGTATTTGTTTTATTTTTCTGAAGGTACCGGTTTGCATTTTCAGTCGTGAAACACTGCCTTTTATTTTCCTGAATATTTTCAATAGACCAGTTTATAAAGAGGATTTTAATTTGTTTTTTATTTAAAGAGTTTTTTTGGAACACTAATGAAGTTTTCACTATCTGTAAATTCTAACCTGTCTCCTGAATTCTATAAACATACAAATGATTGCACACTTCTCTTTCGAACAGAAACAGCATGCTATTTATTTACTCATGTTGGCACAAGGTGGTGATTACCGTATGTGTTTTAATCTGGGTTCATTTGACATGAAAAACAGATTTTTTTTTTTTGCATTAATTACTATTCCTAAAAAGTGCCCTCAAAATTTAATAAATACCCCCATATTTAAAACAGTGGGGGCAAAACTTCACCGCAAATATTTCTGAAATTTTCTACACTGCCCTAACCCCCCATGGAACAGGGAGTGAGCTGCACAAAAAAAAATGGAGACAGGAAGGTACAGAGAGTTCACAGGATGAACTACCAGTACACCATAGTTTATTTTAAAATACTTAAAATTAAATTTATTCGCCTAGAGGTAACCCTTGGTGATACAAAGGGTTAAGTTTCACATAATTGTACAACTATTATATAATCAAAATTAAAACTCTTAAACAATGCCCTGCTTTTGCCAGCAGACATTTTGATCCAGGGACAGACCATTAATGTTCATGTACCATTTTAGCTACTCAGTCCCTCCCTACAAAAGTTCACTATTTCATTCCAAATTGTGTCCTGTACCAGATTTTTTTTTTCAAAATTCAAACTCAGTCCAAACAGATGAAAACTTAACAACATCCGTCCTGTTTACTCTGTCAGTTCCAGCTGTTACAATCACAGCTGTGTGCATTTTAGTCCATTTAAAAAAATACATGAACTATTTTTGGAAGTTGTGCATATTTCATAAACATGTATTTATAAAGCATGCGTAACATACACTTACCTATCCTGTATAATCAACCCTTTTTGCAATTAAAATGACAGTTTCTTTTGCACCAAAGCCTACCAAAAGAACAGGAAACAGAAAAAGGGAAATGGCCCAATGATCTCTTCTTGGGTCTTCTTTTGCCATATCATTTAAGTTTTTGTCAGAAACACACTGGAGAATGAAAACCTGGGTATTTTTAACAGTCCTGACTCAACCCACCCCCATTATGCTCTTTAATTGTGCTCTGCTTGCAGCTGTTGTAAATTATTCATTTACTTGGGCTAATGGAGCTAAGGTAGGTATACAACACTGACAATTCTGAGTACTCAGGGCCGTCTCAACATCCCTACCACCCCTCCCTCCCCCTACCGTTCTCTACGTCGTGCGCAGGCATTTGGAGGGAAACAGGGGGGGGGCAGAGCAAAGGCCAATAACATCACACTACTGCCACCTAATGTCTACAAAGCAGACTCATTTGGTACACAAGGGGGGAGGGGGGTGGGACGGTTTTCCTGCTTAAAGTTTTGCCTCCACCCAGCTCTCTATTGGGAAATGGGACTCTGTGACATTTCTATTGTACCAAAGTCCAATAATTCAATTATTTTTCCAAATTGTCAGCCCAAACCAGTAATGATATTTGAAACGGCTGTCGGTTGTCATGCACAAGTTTGGTACTATAAAGAACACCAAGCAGATCTTGGAAGAAATTTGTTAGTTAAATCACAAAATTGATAACATAATTTACTGCATATTAAAAAATTTTAAATGAATGCTGATTACAATTAGAAAACAATTGGTCATACATTTGGCTTACTCTGGTGTAAGAAACAAGAAGAATTTTGAGAACCTTCTTTTAATCAATGTTTCATGTTCAAAGATTGAAACACCATTCTGGTTATTACAGTAATTAAAATGGCGGATTAAACAAATCAGCTTACATGCACTTTGTTTTCAAAGATTAACAATACTAATAAAAAAATATATTAATATTGATTTCATGTGAAAAGTTAGATTTACACACATTCAATAACTTTGATCTGAGAATCCTCTTTAAGTATTTAGTGCTGCAACTGAACATTTTTATTTTAGCCAGAATAAAATTACTGCATTTTCAAATTACTGTCATACTGAATAAGACCTAATATTCCAGGAACAACACATCAGCATACATTCTTCACGTACGTTATATTCCAGCACCTGAACGACAAATGTCAGACATTTGTGCTAACGAAGCGGTGACTGGAGAACGTAAGAAACGAGTACTCATCTGGGCATCTAATGTCTGATTCATAGAGCTGGAAAGAGTTGAGTGAATTTAAGAGAGAATTTTAAACAGTAATATTTTATATGTGTGTGTGTTTCAATCCCAAACAGTTAATGACATTGCAGGAAAATTTAATCGTAAAATTGTACCTACCAACAGCGCTAGTCTTTGGTACTTCTGCTTCAGTACTTGTAAGCAATCTGTTGGACTGGCACCCAGGACAGCATACCAGTCTTTTTGCAACAGGTCTTCTTCTGTCATTTTCGATTCGATCAACCTCTACAGCCAAACATACATACTGGTTATTCAAAAAAAGAAGTCGGAAGCTAACTAGCTTACCGTGCTAACAGATTGCAAGATTAATGAGAGCTACGAAACAATATTAGTATCTGCTGCTTGTTGTGAAACCGTTTACGCATTCTACGCATATATATTTACACTGTCCGGTAAATAAAACTTCAGTAAATGTCTTTCTCAGCCAAACGTAAACTATCTAGTTAGACAGCTAGCTATCAGGCGAGCCTATTACTTGAAAATGAAACCTGTAGTTGTGCACTAAATACACTAAACATATATTAATAACAAACCTCATGTTAGAAGACGGTGCTATTATCCGCAGAACCCATCATTTATCCAGATTCCAGCAAACAGGGTCCAACGGCAGCTCCACGTGAGAACGTTTGTTTCGTGCTTTACCGTCCCCGGAAACAATATGTAGTGTTATTATTTTAGATGTCAGGTTTTTTTGGTTAAAACCCATAATATAATAATTATTTTAGTAATTACTAGCTTATAGAAAAGCAAGCTGTGATTAACTATCAATTGCGTTTATTCTGTATTGAGTGCACTTCGTCAAATTTTATTACAATGCAACAATTTTGTGGGGAAAAATACAATTGTATGTGTAAAACGTTTCAGTAAATTGTGTTTGAAACTATATTTTAAAACCGAAAAAGTTATTAAGCTATGATTTGCTATGATTTTCCCAATGAATTTGATTGAGGATTATTTTTAAATCATCACGGCATTGTTTTGCACCCGGAAAGGAATACGTGTAACACACGAGTTCGAAGAACGGAAACAGCCATCTCCATGGAAACAGAAAAATGAAATGACACGAACTGAGGGTAAGCAAATGCCGTTCTTCCCATTCCACACTCGTAGCATATAGGACATTTGATGATGTATCCCATAAATCTTTATGTAATTTATTTATATTTGTGCGTTTTATTTTCCTGTTGTAGGCAGGCTTTCTCCGAGTTCTCCAGTTTCCACCTGTCTTCTAAGGACATGCAGTTAAATGCGCTGGACCCACTAAACGGTCCGTAAGAGCTGGAAAATTTAGTCCAGACCAAGATTTTATTTCAACCGACCTGTTGAATATAGAGAGTCACAGTCACAGAGTACTCAACTGGTTGGTTGAAACAAATCCTTGGCCTGGATTAAAAAAATTTTTTTTAATCCTTAGAAATGAATCTACAAAGTATATTAAAATCTCATCGCAGCCTTGCACTGTGAAAAATGGAAAAATGTGAAATACCCATCCATCTACTGAAGCCACTCATCCTATTCAGAGTTGCATGGGATCCAGAGCCTGTCCCAGAGGCTATGGGTGCAAGGCAGGGAACAACCCAGGATGAGACACCAACCCATTGCAAGGCGCACTCACACACCTCTCACTGTTACATGTGGTTTGGCACTTCCAATTAATTTCATTATATTTTTGTACTGTGGGGGGAATCCAGAGTACCTAGAGGAAACTCCACAATGACACAAAAAGAACATGCAAACTCCACACACCATGCCAGAGGCTCAAACCTTGGTCCCAGAGGTGTGAGGATGTAGTGATAACCACTGCACCACCATGCCACATCCAAATCTGAAATATGAAGACCCATTTCCATTACAGTATCGTAGCTGATGTTTACAAAATAATAATGGTCAGCATCTGGAACAAACTGCCCTACGTTATGTGGCCATGATTTTTGGAATTTAATTTTAAATAACTGAACAAGTCACTGTTTCAACTCAATACTGCAGTAATGCAGAGCAATCAGCTTATACCTTAATGTCAGGAAATGAAGTTACTGTAGTACCTGTTGCCTTTCTTCTGAACAAATTCAACTGTATTTTTGCTGAAATGCTTCTCTCACTTGCGGCCCTGACTTTTGGGATAGGCTACACACTTCCATGACCCTGCATGGGACAGCCATGTATAGAAGATGGGTGGAAGAATGGATGTATGGGTGGATGTTGCTCATATGCAGTGTAATACCCAGACACAACCCCTCAACACATTCAGACTTATTACTCCTTTTATGTAGTATTAGTGCTCAACCTTAGTCCTATGTTATCTTTCTGTTCCTATCTCTTATGTTAAACGGGTTGGTACCGACCCGTGTCTTAAATCAGCCATAAAATACCCCCAAAACAATTATTTATCATCCAATTTGTTTCTTACCTCTTGGTTACCTTGTTAGACTTCCTTATCCATGAAAAGATTGGGTTTTATATTTTGGTGTGGCTTTCTGGAGCTTTATCTTGACAGCATACCTCAATAAAAAAAAGTATGGTAAAATAAAGCTCAAGAGAATTATATGAATTAACTGAATAGGTCTTATCTTGCCTTACATGTATGGGCATGCCTTGCCCAGTGCAAAAAATGTTTTAATTTATTTTGTTTAAATAGAAATTCCTGACAAAGTCAAAAAGCCTTGATGTAGTACACAAATCTATGTGCTGCTTTTATGTATTTTAAACGTAAAAATGGTTCACTGCCGACCCCAACACCAGAGCTATTATAATCTTGACCAGAGCATTTGTAATTTAGTGATTTTTTAAAAATTGTTTAAATAGAGGTTCCTGACAAAGTCAAAAAGCCTTAGTGCAGTACACAAATCTATGTGCTGCTTTTTTGCATTTTAAACTTACTAACGGGATTGTGCTGACCCTAACACAATAGCAAGGTCAAACGTTTACTGGACTGCAAATTTAAAAAAATATATTTTGAATATGAAGTACACCTATTTGAAACTTTGTGGCTCGTTTTTAAAATGAGTGCGGCATTCTTGTATGGCGTGTCTGCTAATTTGGCCTTTGTGTGTTTGGAGGAGAGGTGGGTGATGGAGAGCACTGAAGATTTATCATACCAAGGTGGCACAGCGCAAGTAAAATATGGGTTTAATATTACATGTGTAGAATATCAAAGTAGGTGTAATTATTGCTTTTAACTATATGAAACAGCAAATGGAACAAATAAAATGTTTTCTGAAGCAGTGTTTTTGTGTTTCCAGTGGATGTAGAATTATTCAGCTCTATTTAGCTGCCTTTTTGTGCTTTTATTTGGTTATCAATAGCTAGAAAGTAAAACTGATTGATAATAAGGGACTTTGTGGAGCATTATAGAAAGACTGGATGAGGTGTACATGACAGCAATTCCCTGGAAAGCCCCACCACCCGCACCAATCTAATCCCTACTACTCCTTCAATTCTATTCTATTCTATTCAATTTTATTTGTTTAGTGCATTTTCACAACATAACATTGTCTCAAAGCGCTTTACATTATCCCCACCCAAAGCCCCCAGTGCACAAAGAGGCGACAGTGGCATGGAAAACCTCCCTAAAAGGAAGAAACATTGGGAGGCACCAGACTCAATGGGGGAGCCCATCTTCCAGGGGCAAGCAGAAGAAGTCAAATGAGCAAGATGGCAAAGTTCCAATTCACATTGCTCCACCTACCCTCAACCTCTATAATCTCTGGCCCTCCTACATATTTTCTCCACTTTTCTTAAAAATCTTTATTAAAAGCCCTTTATATGACTTATCTCAGTGTAAACAGGTTAGATATGTGTCTCTGACTATCCTTTTATGTGCCACCACTAAGTGACACTGCTTCAGTTGTGGTGTGATTTGACCTACAATGAAATTGGCCCGTGATAATCACCTACACAATGTTTCTGTGAAGGTTGAATATGGTTTGCAAAGAGACACATGAAATACTTTTAAAGTTACTGTGTTTATTAGCTCATATGTCTACTGCAGCCCCCCTTTCCTTCCTTTACTTAATTTTGGTGTGAATTGTCTCAAAATTAAGTCAGGTTTAGATCTTCATTTATATAATTTTTTGTGAAGTGGTAATAAGAGCCATCAAATACTTTTTGAGTTAAGTGTCATCTGCAGGCAACCTTCCCTGTGCTGTTGGGGAGATTTGGCAACATTTGATTTTTTTTGCAGATACCCTTGCATATACCTCCCCCCAATGTCTCTCGTACCTATACTTTGTACAGATTGTGTTTTTATATTGTTTTTATATCTTGCACTGACACTGTCACTTTCTTACATCTTTGTGGTCTGCCAGCTAATTTCATTGTCCAGGCAACTGTACAATGACAATAAAAAATCTTGAAGTCTTGAGGTCTTGATCTTCATATAACATATCTACAAAGTTTGAAAATGATCTGTCAAATGCTTTTTTAGTATTTGGTATCATATCCTAACAAGTATTGTACAGTGAACCAGTCACAAAATCATATGTATTCCCTGTCCAATTATGCTCATCATTTAGATGCATTTGAACAAATACACACATTCACACGTGAACATGCATATAAAATATGCGCAGACTACTAATAGATATTGTATCAGTTACAAAATATATTAACTAACTCTGTTGGCAGTGACAACCAGGAATTGTTATTATTTATTTGCAGAGCAGTTCAGATATGATAATATAACATGAAACAAAAACAAATGTGAAGCTTATAAAATAAATCGTATTTCTGTATTTAAGTGGAGTGAGTGGTTTGTGTTTTTACTTTCATGTGGTAAGATTCCAAACCAATCCCAATTTCAATAAACAAGCAAATTATGTGTATATTAAGAGGACATAAAAATGTATTTTCATAATATATTAATGCATTATAATGACACTGTTATAACAAGTTCAAGTACTGATCCTTTAGATTTACAGCAATTAAGCCTGGAGGTTTTACTATTTTTACGAAGCTCCTAATATATTTCTCTGCATGGTGTTAATTTGTAGATTTCAATGTGTTAAATACAGTGGAGAAGTGTTTTATTTAAGTCAGTTGAAAGGTCTAATAGAGAAATGTATAATTGCCTTCTGCCTTAAATTACATTTTAAAATTCAATTTAATTTCCAGCCTCAAACCAAAATAACATAGGAGTAATTTCTGTGCTCATGAAATAAAATAACGTGAATAAAAACATGATAGTAAATATGTGCATTATGTCCCAGATATATTGATTTTGTAGAAGGTTTGTACATTTTGGGCTCTTGAACAAAAAAGGGCAACTTGAAAGTGTATGCCAGAGGCGTGGTGTATGTTAATTGTGTTGGGAATAACTGGAAAGATCTTAGGTGTCACAGAGAAGAGAAAAGGCTGCTTAACGCACCTTAAGTGCAATCTTTTGTAGCTCATTAGCAAGTTCTTTAATGAGCTTTTTGATAGATGGCTCATGTAGCAGACATGTGACAGATTGTTTGCCTTTAATTATTTCCCCATTTCTGGTCTATTATATTGCAATTAAAAACGTGCCTGAATATTTTCTATGAATTGACAGCCATCTAAAGTGACAAAGAGGGTGAATATTGAGAGCGACTGTCATTCACAGTTATTTCAATGATTTCATATAGCTGAGTGTGTGTCTTACGTCTAGTTAGTAACAGTATGCACTGTCCTAGAATTGCTTTTGTTTTTTGTTTGTTTGTTTTTTTGGTTATTCTTTTATTAAGTCAGCCTCCGGGCTTTTTAAATAATTTTTTTTGTTTCATCCCACTTGTAACGGGATACTTCTTCAACAACAGGTGCTTAACAAGTGATGTGAAAATGTGGGAATAAATAATAGTTTAGTTTAAAGTTACTAAAAGGCCTCTGGTTCAAATCCCATATGAACAGAATAATTGCCTTCATTTATTCAGCAGACACATTAATCCAAAGATCCAAAGTACCTAGAGCATTTTTAAGGGATAAAGTCCTGGTGCAGGACTCTAGTGCTGCAATCACACTGGACCAACCTTCTGATCACAGGCACAGTGTCCTAACCCACTGCACCACACACCACCCCCAAAGAAAGCACCAAGGATCTTTTGTGTGTAAGGCAAACATGATAACCACTACGCTATAGATACCAAAGACATAGTCACTTAAAAGCTTGATGGAAAATGCAAAAACAAATTAATTCCTATGTAGCCTAGCTGTTCTTGAACTTGTTCAAATGTCAAATAAAGAATAATTTCAATTTCAGTTCGGTTTAATGTTACTGACAAGAAAGATGGTATTGGATGTGCAGTGTGTTTTCCATGACAGCATGTATCTTTCAGGTGCAGCTGAGTGTAACAATCATCCCACGTCACGCTGGCTGCACCGAAGGAGGCCCAGTCCTTCTCAATGAAGTCTCACACCATTTGGCCTAAATGTCAGTACCAGAATCTGCAATGCCTCCCTGAGCTGATGTTTTGGAATGGGAGATGGGCGTGCTGGTGTGGAATGATGATGTAACATGGCTGTGAGATTCCCTGTGGGAATGGGCCAAGCATTTTCTCAAGCCTTGGTTTTTTTTCGACAGGGAGAGAATCCCTGGGGAGACTTTTCCTCTGTTGAAATGAACACAACAAGGCACTTGCTCATCCTCATAGCTGTATCACTGTGTAAATGTATAATTATCTCTGCGTTAATTACCAAATCGCAAAGGAACGGGACAGGATTTTGAATACTCTAATTAGGAGAGGGTAAAAGTTAAAAGAAGTAATTAAAGCACAATGCAGGCATTAAAGGGCTTCTTGCTGTTATCTAACGGATTTTTCTTCTGGCTATCTGGTCTTTTAGTTGTTGATTATGGAGTTACTGACCCGATAAGCATTAAAACACATTTAATGGGGGGAAAACAGGTATTTATTTTCAATTTCATGCAAGTTAGTGATTTACTAACATCATTAGTTAGATTAATTTACAATCACATTCAATAACATTTGCTTAAAAACTTTCAAAAGAACATTTTTTTAGCAACATCACTGGTTATACACTGGTGCTATAGATCAGATTTCTGTGTCAAGTGGACTTTAGTGTCCTGGGGCCTCATTTATCAACCGTTCTTACGCACAGATCTGTGCGTATGTTGTGCGTGAGAACATTTTTACGCAAAG
>JABFEB020000008.1:22355529-22370600 GCA_019775895.2 Stomatorhinus ivindoensis
GACGTGCTGGGCGGGGGGGGTGGCGTGGATGCTGAATGGGGGAGCCATGTTTGGGCTCTTTGGAGACGGGAGGGCCGAGGAGGGGGCAGGAGACATGCTAGGGGGGGCAGTGCGAATACTGAATGGGGTGGGGGGGGGGCATGTTTGGCCACTGTGGAGACAGGAGGGCCGAGGAGGGGGCAGGAAACATGCTAGGGGGGTGGCGTGGATGCTGAATAGGGGGGGTATGTTTGCTGCCTGCCCTCCGCTGGTGAGCTGTCACTCAGGGCCTCTGCACCCAGGAGCTCGCCTCCAGCTCATCCCCCCAGCTCCGCATGTTTAAACGGGGGCTCCTGTAGGACAGACAGTGCAGCCAGGCGTAATGGCTGTTGTTTGTTTGGGGGCCTGGGTGGGCGGTGGGTTGCGGGAGGTGGCCTTGCTGTCATTGAGTCTGGCTTGAACTCTGGTGCCTCTTACTCCAGCTCCACATCCCATAGCTAAAGCTTCCTTATTACAGAGTAACTCCACAAGTGACCCATCTGGTTCTGTATGGTCACTAAGTGTGTCATATTTTCACATACCAATTTACATTTATTTTATTTAGTGTACAGTTTTTTTTCCCAAGTAACATACAAGTAGAGCAAATTGCACCTTACAAATGTATGTGCTCTGCCTGGATTTCAGATTGATATTGCAGTGAGTGTTTCTTAGTGTTTGCTGTGTTCATCCTGTGTTAGGGGCAGATTGGGCAGCTGCAAATTCTGCCCGTGTTGCTACATTTTGTACTGTCAGTTTTATTTATGTCACCGGCACAGTTAAAAACTGAAAGAGCATCCAGTTCCGGGCGACGCAGTGTGTGCTTTTTCACATGAGTGGAAATCCGGGTCCGACTGGCAAGCCTCGAGATGGAGGCCCAAGGTGGAGCCGTTCTGCTGTCAGACTGAGAGATTAGTGGCACCGGAGCACCTCGGAACCACAGCAGCTGTAGGGGGCGTAACCCACAGCCGCGCCCATGGCAGCTAAACGAAGTGAAAATTGCATTCTTGTCTGAGTAGATATGAAAATGGAATTTGCGATCATGAAAGTTGTCACTTCTTAAAAAGGTGTCAGCAATTTGCTTCACTGAGTAGGGTGAATATTCAGCATGACAGGAGAGAAAGAAGAAAAAATGTGTGACTTGTGCAATCAATAAAAGACTTCAATAACTTGTGCTTCATTACACTTATAATAAGAGGCTATAGATCTGCAATGCATGGAATGATGGTGGGTGTGGCCAAAGGTGCTACTGCTCTCCCATGCGAGGCAACACTGCCACCTAGAGGCCAACTCCACCACTGCAATTACAGGAACAAAAAGTCAGATGGATCCTCTCTCACCTGCCTTTCACCCCATTATTTCAACAAATCTGTACTGCTTTTTAAGCTAATGTCTTTATGGCTGGATTTATCTGGACATCATCTTGAAGTAATGCAGGGATTGCTGTGATAACTCAGATCCTCACATCCTAAAAGTTTCCGAAGAAGTTTGCTTCAAGAGGTTAAACCTGAGCTTTCATTATGCTGGGGGAAATGGTTTAAATAGTATTTATATTTGTAAGGGAGAGAAGCTGTTTTGAAAGTCATTTATCATTCTGTTAGATACAAATGAATAACACTGCTGTTGCTGTCAGTGCAGAAACTATGCCTGCTTTTAAATCTGGTCAGCTTTAACATTTCCAGTTTTTTATTATACTTTCAAAATTGTTTGCTCTAACACAAATTAAAAAAATACAATTTCAAGATGTTTTTGTCCTGTCTCTTGTTTCCAGAGCTTTAAGATAATTATGCCATCTTTCCACAGATAATTTATAGCACATTTACAAATGGGCTTGTGTTCTGATAATTCCCTGTGACAGAGCAGCTCCGGTCTCTCGAGACAGAAGCGTGGGCTGGTGCTCCTGAAGCCAGTATCTGGCGACAGGCATGCAGACCAGGCCATCTGTTACGACGACGGGCCGGGACAGGAGATAGCAGGCAGCCACCAGGGCATGGCTGCAGGAAATCTGATGTCCGATGTGGAGCCACGGGGCTCAGCTGTTCCTGTTACTGAGGAAGCCACGTGCCCAGCTCTGGGTCTTTGAAGATCAGAAGGTGTCTGGCTTGAGAGCAGACCTCCCATCAGCCCAGGGGGCCTACATGGAAAGACCGGGAGGGATGGCGGCAGCCGGAGTGCGTTTCCGTTGGAATGCTTTGAGCATGTTTTCGCAATGCAACCAGGTCAGAGGCGGTACTTTGATGAGGAGCCTTTGCAGGTGCGTGCAGAGCTCAGTGCAACACTTCTGGGCACGCTGGCCAACCGGGTACCACTGCAGCCCTCATGCTATGGGTGAGCTGCACCATCTGTCATCCTGAGGACTCAAACCTGGCCAAAGTAATGGAGTGTGTGTGGGATCAGGCGGTGTGTCATTCTCGTCTCTATGGAGGGCCAGTGAAGATCGAAGGACACGACAACCATGTAGGGCAACCGGATGACTGTCTAACTACTGCCACACATTTTTGAATTGCACCATAAAAAGAGTTTATTTTTAAAGAGTCTTCTCATGAGTCTCCTGACAAACCTTTAAAATTCTACAGGAGACTCTCAAAGCAGAATGAAGATTTATCAGAAAATTTAATTTGTCCTTGACAAAGGGTTTGCTGGAAGGGGCTATTTCATACCCCTTGGTTTACTCAATATGCTGTGGGTCACTTTTGTGGCTTTTTTTTCTGGCGCCTGCTGGTATTTGTCTATCTAGGAAGCTTTCGATTTCCAGTTCAGACAGCGGTCATCCCTGTGATAGTGCCTTAGCAAAGAGGGATGCTTGGAAGGACTCCTCTCCCCCAGCATAGCTCCATACCCCAACCCTGATTTTTTTACTATACCCCGATTTTTATTTCATTTAATATAATCCAGTGTGTCTGTGTTTTCAACTGAGTAGTAGAGCAACACCTGAGATACACACGGGCTCGCACTCACTCTGTGAGCCTCCTTCACTGAAAAGGTGCCTTTCCACCCACCCTTCTCCATACTTTGGTCCCTGCTGAAAAGTCCATAAACTGCAATTGTTCAGTTATTCTTCAGTGGAGCTTAATGTTGCATTAAAATCTATACAGGATATCTTCCATAAGGCTATCTTCCTCTGGCAGGGATGATGATTAAGCCATTGCTGCTGTGCTGTAGGTATATTTCTGTCTGCTGAGCCACAGAAAGCCTCCTAGCAGCCTATTAACTGGCCCCGTCTCCTGCATCTCCCACCAACGAGATTTGGCGACTCATGGTTCCTGGCCAAACCCACTCAACCGGGGCTCCTCAGTGCCGGCATGGGAGGGACGTCCACACAGGGAGGGGGAACCAGGGGAAACCAAGCAAGCTAGCATTAGCGAGGCTGCAGGGGCTGATGTAAAGTCAAGGGCTACATTAATTTAAACACATTCCCTTTTAATTAGAGCTGCAGCCAAGCCCGATGTTCATGAGATCGATATCATGCAGCCCAGAGGAGCAGCCTCCATGTGCTGCTTCACTCAAGCAGGACGTGCAGCGACGGCCCCTAATTGAGCTCCGTGGAGATTTAACTCACATGGAAGACGGAGGAAAACCAGCTTGGCTGTCGCCACTCTGCCTCAATTGTGTGAAATAAACACATACGGCTGTGTCCCATGGTGTGAAATAACAGGCTGGCCCCAGCATTTCACTGGCCATTTCATCCTCAGCTGCAGGCCGAAAACAAAATTATATTGTCTTAGACGACAGGGGTGAGGGACTATTGTGCTTGAAGTGGGGACCTTGTTGGGGCCGTATGAGCAGGTATCCAGCTGAGGTCTTTCAGGGAATGACTCGCGACTGTTGCAATGCTTCTAATGCTGTGGAAGATTATTCACCCCCTCCCAGAATTTAACTGAATATCTATATTTACCAGATATTCTAATCTAATAATAAACATGTGTACTTTACTTATACGCATACATATTGGTTGCAGGAAAGCAGACAGCTGGTGACATTTGCGGGGGTAATTAGGAATTTGATTCCTGGAGAAAAACAAAAAAAAAATACTAGTGCATATTAGGGAGCGAAGTGAGAAAGCCAGGGGCATCCTAGTATAATGAGGGTCAGATCTACGGACTAATCTGATACAATTCAAGCTATTTCCATGCTGGGAGAAGAGCTGGAGGTAGCAGAGGGCTACAGATACCTGGGCATTCACCTGGACAACAGACTGGACTGGAAATGCAACACCAGGGCTGTCTCCAGCAAAGGAGAGAGCAGACTCTACTTCTTGCGGAAGCTTAGGTCTTTCAGTATGTACAGCAAGATGCTGCCTATATTCTACCAGTCTGTCATGGCAAATGCTATTATCTCTGCAGCTATATGCTGGGGCTGCGGCATCAGAGCCAGTGACTCTAAGAAGCTGAACAAACTGATTATGAAGGCTGCTTGTTTGCTGGGGACGCTCTGGAGCACCTAGAGGTGGTTGTAGAGAGAAGGATGGCGGACAACATACTGGATGATACTACGCACCCCCTACACAACCTACTGGCCGATTAACAGTGTTTTCAGGCAGAGGCTCCTTCAGTTAGGCTGCAGAAAGGATCGTAGCAGGAGGTCATTCCTGTTCGTGGCTGTAACCATTTATAATGACTCCTCCATGCAGAACGAGGACTCTCCTCCTCTGCGGCAATACACGGTGTGCATTCATATATTTACATTTGTATTTAACAAGAAAATCAAATCGCATCACCATTTTATTAAACAATTAACTCTATTTTTAGAAAAATGGCAGCATTACTAACTAGGCTTGGTTTATGTCTCTACTACAAAGTCAAAGACAGAAAGCATTAAAAGTGCTTCTTAACTTTGATAACCCATAGTTGCTTTGTTTATTACATTTTAAATTAACAGTTTACATAGTATGTACAGTACGTGTACAGGAAATATTAAAGAAAGTGAGCTACCTAAGGCTTCTGTGTTAGTATTTTTTCTCTTAGCTTGACATCCTGGAAGTGATTTACCTTTCTCTGTTTTATTTAGATAGGGCACAGACTTTTATATCATGGTTAAAAAGCAACCACAGGCAATCGCAGCACAATAAGTGTAGAAAGATAGATAATCAATACAATAAACTGCACAACCCAAGAGAACGCAGAATGCTTTTGATGCCTCAGACTCACATATGCTCATGCATGACTACCCGCATCCAGAAAGCACATGCAACAAAACTGAAGTATGAACTGGCCTTGGAAGGGGCAAAAAATGTGTGGCGAGTGGTCAAGTCATTTTAAAAAAGATGACTACTCTTTTAAAATAAAATACTGTCTTTATGAACAGCCACTATCATTTTAATACTATGAGCAGCACAGACAAGGAAACCAACAGCTTACATGACACTCACGATTACACGCTAACGATCACACGCATTCCACAGCAAACATTACACAGTTATCACATTTACAAGTGACATAAACACATGAATACACATACTAATTTACACCATTTAAGTTACCACATTTAGGGTAAGTGCTGTGCCGTACTAAGCATGCTGGTGGCTGACCAGCTCCATGGCATCCCATCAGTTCCTGGTCCCCATATAGGAAAACTCTATTTTCTAAAAATCTGTGACTGCAATGAAAAAACTAAAAATTCTGCAATGGAAAAACTCTTGTACTTTGTTTGGTTACTGATGGTTATGGTTAGGGCTGGGTAGGGGTTAAGGTTGTCATAGCTAGCATTAGCATTTTTTCTCATAGAAATTAATGAGCAGTCCCCAAAAAGATATGATTAAACGACTGTGTGTGTGTGTCTGTGTGTGTTTGTTATGTGAATTGCTATTGTAACACAAAAATTTCCCTTTAGGGAGAAACAAAGTGCTCTGAATCTGAGGCACTCTCATTTCATGAGGTATTTTTCTGCTGAAGCCTTCACTAGGGAACGGCAGAGCAGGCAGAGAGTGCTATTGCCCAGGCCCTGGCCATTATGCCATCGCGTTTCCACTGGGGTTCGGGCCTGCAGAGATATGTGCCCGTCTGGGAATGCAGACTGAATTTGCAGAAAAGGTGCTCTACGTTACTATGTACTCTAAAGGTTTCATAATATCCTATAAACAGAGGTTTAAGTTCGAAGTTCAAGTCCATAAAATACCAACCAACCAACCAAACCAAATTATGTAAATTATGGTGGGGGGATTGTAACCCCCCCCCAATAATCAAAACCAGGCAATACAATCCTCTGGATCCCCTTAAATGGATGGACGCTCCATCCTACCCAATGCTCAGCCCACTCTGTAACTGTGAATCTACGGCTGTGTCCGAATTCAGGGGCTGCATCCTTCTAAGATTGCATTTGAAGACCATCCCATTTCGAAGGCTCCTTCAAATGCACCCTATAATTGTGTTGTTCTTTTGCCGGGAACCCAAGATTCATTGCGCGAACCTTCAAAGGACGCAGTCCCTGTATCAGGACACAGTCCATGTACTGGGTGGTTTCATCAAAACCTTGGTCTGGATTTTGTACTTTCCGGACCTGAACCTTCTACCTCTGCCTATAAGTGTGAATAAAATAATTCTTTCCATATAACTATGAGCAAGTACAAGACGAGATGAGTAACTTTCTAAGGTGGCTTGTTCCTGACCACAGCCACCATGTAAGCACTTTTTTTGTCACGTCATCTTCATTTATCTAGTGTTAAAATTATTTCCCATTGAAATTAAGGCAAATTATGCTTGCCTGTAGGAGCACGCCCATATACAGTACATATTTCAGGTTGCTTGATTTATTTTACTGGTGGCTATATTTCCCATTTCTCTTTATATATACTGCACATGTGGTAGTTACTGGTTAACCAAGTATACCTAACGTTGACTGAATCCTATGCCTGCTGCTCTGTTTTGCAGTTGAGAATATGATGAAAGGCTAGCTTTGCAATCCCCGACATGCAATTAAAAAACACCCGTTAAAGTGCCATCATCCTGAAGGATGACACGAGAAGAGATCAGCGCCTTCTGCTCTCTGTCACTTCGCATTATTAAGGACCTGCTCTGTGGAACCTGGGGGGAATCAGAGTCCCCTCCGCTCACGTCACAATCTGCATAATGTGGCCTGATGGCTCCGCCCAGTCAGCCCAGGGCCCGACTCACTGTTTGTCCAAGTGCCGCTTTTCACTTTCATCTCCACCCTTCATAAAGCGGCATACATTGCCTCCACGATCCCATCCTGCTCTGTCATGTAACCCGGATTCTGGGGGTGGCCTCTGTTTTCACAGTGGTCGCGGTACCATTTACAGTGAGGTGCCAGCTCTGCTGTTCCCTGCTGTTTAGCCTCTGCTTTGTTTCTGTATTTAAAATTGACAATGCTTACGTGATTAATGTCTGAGTTTCAGTATGGAGCTACTGATGATAATTTTGAGTATAGCTGGTCACTTGGCAGTAGAAGAGCTTCTTTCAAAAGAGTAACTAACACAATTTTTAGAATATAATAAATAATATTGATGTTTTTACACAGCCATTCCTTTTTTTATTATAAACAGGACATGATGATGATAACAATAATAATATACCTTTTTAAAATTATTTGACTTTTGTAATTTCAGCAGTTTATTTTCAGTGAATTGGAATTAGTATTAGTATTCAATTTAAATGCAGCTTTATATGCTCATTTTGAAATATTTACATTTCTCGTATTTACATGTCATGAACATTCAATAATGGTGGTTGATATTCATTATTATAAAAAGCAAACAATATGTAATTACTTCAATAAATACAGATTTTGTATAGTCCTGCAATACGGATTAAATGAACCATAAATACAGATGAAAATGTACGACATTTTCATATTGGTTGATTATTACAATGTTTCATTTACTAATTTTTTTCTCATTTAAATTTTTCCATTGTGCCTCACATTAAAATTCAGTACAAGTCTAATCCAATGCTTCGGTTAACCATAACAGACAATGATCTTCCATAATTTTCATGATGGAAAGTACTTATTCTAATAATGTGTTTGATTTTTATTTGTAGTTGTTCTCATGAGCATTTATATAGTAAAAGATCAAACCCAAGATGTTTCTGACAAACTGAATTAAATACTACCTATAAATCTCTCTTTCTTTTCAGTTACCTATAGATGACTCGAACAACTTACTCTGATGTCTAGATCACTTGTGGAAAAAATACCAGCATGAACAGTGGATTCAGACCACACTACATTTTTCATATTCTTGTTATGTTAATGCTAAAATTATTAAAATTCATTTACCCTCATCAATCTACACTCTATATTCCATAATGACAAAGAAAAAATAGTATTTTTAAAATTTTCTTAAATTTATTAAAAATGAAAAACTGAAACATCACAATGAATTAAGTATTCAGACCTTTTACTCAGTATTCAGTTGAAGCATCTTTTGCAGTGATTACAGCCTTGAGTCTTCTTGGGTATTATGCAGCAAGCTTTGCAGAAATAGATTTGGAGATTTTCTACCATTCTTTTACGCAGCTCTGTCATTTTGGATGGTGACCGTCAGTGGACGGTCAGTTTCAGCTCTCTCCGTAGATGTTCGGTTGGGTTGAAGTCCAGTGTCTGGCTGGGCCACATTAGGACATTCACAGAGTAATTACAAGCCTCTCCTGCATTGTCTTTGCTTTGTGCTTACAGTAGGTCATTGTCCTGTTGGAAGGTACACTAACAGGACATTCTGGAGCACGTTTGAATTCAGCATTCCCTTGACCTTAACTTGTCTCCCAGTCCCTGTCACTGAAAAACATCCCCACAGCGTGATGCTGTCACCGCCACGCTTCACCGTTGGGATGGTATTGTGCAGGTGATGAGTGGTGCGTGATTTCCTTCAGATATGACGGTTAGAATTGAGGGCAAAATGTTCAATTTTGGTTTCATAAGAGCAGAGAATCTTGTGTCTCACAGTCTGAGAGTCTTTTAGGTAGCCAGAGTAACCGTCGAGTTCTCGGTCACCCCTCTTACCAACGCCTTTGCTCAGTTTGGCTGGGCAGCCACCTCCAGGGAGGGTCTTGGTTGTTCCAAACTTCTTCCATTTAATAATGATGGAGAACACTAATGTTGGGATACATGCTGCAAAAAAATGTGGTCTTCCTCATATCTGTGCCTATCTGTGTATCTAAGCTCTGCTGACAATTGCTTCAACTCCACGATTTGGTTTTTGCTGTGATATACATTGTCAACTGTGGGACCATTATAAAGATTGTTGTATGTCTTTCTAAATCATGTCCAAATCAATTAAATTAACCTCAGTTGGAATCCAAAAAATATGTAGAAACATTTAAAAAGTGAAATATAAATAGGATGCACCTGAGCTAAATTTCAAGTGCCATAGAAAATGGTCTGAATACATTTCAATGTGATGCTTCAATTGTTTTTTATTTTTAACAAATTTGTAAAAATTCTGTTTTCGGATTATCATTATGGAGTGTTGAGTCTAGATTTATGAAGAAAAAATGAATTTAAGCAAAATATGAAAAAAGTGAAAGGGACTGAGTACCTTGTGAATCCAATGTACCATCACGTGACATGCCCCTATACCCTCATTTGACATGCCCCTATACCCTCATGTGACATGCCCCTATACCCTCATGTGACATACCCCTATACCCTCATCTGACCTGCCCCTATACCCTCATGTGACATACCCTTATACCCTCATGTGACATGCCCCTATACCCTCATTTGACCTGCTCTAATACCCTCATGTGACATGCCCCTATACCAATGTCAAAGTATTTCCTCTATTTGCTAATGGCTCTGGAGATAGTGTAAGTTGTAAGTGATCTCTTCACTTTACACCTGCTAGGCTAACAGAAGAGTGTAGGCCTCAAACATGCAGGAAATGGTAATATATGACAAAATTTCAGTACACAGAAATGCCAGCACCAAAAATGGCACTAAATTCTGCAGCCTGAAAAACATGCAAAACATTATAAATGATGATTCCATAATCGAGGAATCGCATGAGTTTCAGCTGGACTAAACATTATATTGCCAACAAATAAATCCAATACAGACACAATGGTTTGGCTACCAAAAAATAAAGTAGCCATCTGTATTCCACAATAACTTTGGTCTAATTGCTCTACGTTGGACAACCCAACTGGGATTGGGGCGGAGTGCCATTGCAGATGATGGGATGATGTGAGATTCGAAGGACTGGGGCAGCCCATGACTGTAACAGGGGCTGCCACTCTGCACATCACATAAGACACATCTAAAGCCGTATTCAGGTCTCCTTCCTGCATTTATAACAACTGCCACTCTTCTGGGAAGACCTTCCACAAGATGGTGGAGTGTGTCTTTGGGAAATTTTGCCTATTCATCCAGAAAAGCATTTGTGAGGTCAGGCACTGATGTTGGACGTGAAGGCCTGGCTCACAATCTCTGTTCTCGTTCATCCCAAATGTGTTCAGTGAGTTTAAGGACAGGGCTTTATGTGGGAGTGAAGTTCTTCCACACCCAAGTCACCCAACCATGTCTTTAGGTACCTTGCTTTGTGCACTGGGTCATGCTGGAACAGAAAAAGGCCAGTCCCAAACTTTGTGTTTCCACAAAGTTGGAAGCGTAGAATTATTAAAATGTCTTGACATATTGAACCATTAAGAGTTCCCTTCACTGGAACTAAAGGGCCAAGCACAACCCCTGAAAAACAACCCCATTATCCCTCCTCCAACAAACTTTACAGTTGGCACAATGCAGTCAGGCAGGTAATGTTTTCCTGGCATCTAGCAAACTCAGACTCATTCATCAGACTGTCAGACAGAGAAGTGTGGCTCGTCACCCAACTAAACATTTTTTCACTGCTCCAGAGCCCAGTGGAAACATACTAAATACCACTCCCACCAAAGCTTGGCATTGCGCTTGGTGACGTGAGGCTTGCATACAGTTGCTCGGCCATGGAAGCCCATTCCTTGAAGCTCCTGGTGCTCAGTTTTAGTGCTGGCATTAATGTCAGAGGAAGTTTGCCACTTTGCAGTTATCGAGTCAGAAGAACGTTGATGACTTTCACACACCATGCACGCCTGCAGTTGGCAACCCCACTCTGTTACTTTACATGGTCTGCCATTTTGCGGCTGAGTTTCTGTTGTTCCTAAATTTATCCACTTTGCAGTAATGCAACTTATAATTGACCGTGCAATATCTAGCAGGGAAGAAATTTGACAGATTGATTTGTTTGCAAAGGTTGCATCCTATGACAGTACCACGGTTAAATTCACTGAGCTGTTCAGAACACATCATCACAAATGTTTGCAAGCCTAACTGCTAGGTGCTTGATGATATAATTGGCCTGATTGAAACACCTGAATTTAATGATTAAGAGGTGTGTCCCAGTACTTCTGTTTGTTTAGTGTATGTCACATCTAAAGCAGGTTACTCAGTGACCCCAACGAGGGCCTGCATCCTACACATCGCATATGACACATCAAAAGCAGGTTTCTCAGTGACCCTGTGTGGACATCACATATGGCACCTCACTGAGCATATTTTTCAAGGTGGGAGCCTCCACCTTGTACATCACATATGATTTATCCATACGTTGTATACGTGATGGGGACCCTCAACTTCTATTCTTTAGAAAATGGGCAGCTTGGAATCAGTCAGCATAAATTTCTCCATGAGCACAAGAAGGCACAAGTTATTTAGACATATCCAACGTAATGTGAAATATGCATCCTTTTACCCCAGTTTTTGCTACTGACTTTTTATGACATCCTTTGGTGTAATTATTCATTGTAAAAGATTTGCGACAAAATGGCTGACAGATGCATTCTGCATTCTGTCATTATCTTCATATTTGCTACACATAGCCTGGAGTTCCTATTTCTTAAAATAATGTATTTATATAAAACAATATTTTTATTCAATTTTAATGAATGGATAAATAATGAATAATCATCTAAAACTCATCTTCTGGATCCATTTTTGAATGGAATTAAATAAAAGTTTTACCTCTTAAATAAATTATGTGGAGTGGAAAGCTTTATTATTTCTTATCATTTTTCTAGATTTTGAAAGTTCAACACTTGCAATTTTCTTTGTAATTATTCTGTGGCACTTATTTTTGTTTGTTTTGCCATTTCCTCTTCCAAACATTCATTCAAATTCATGATTTTTTTTTCCTTTATAGATTCAAGTTGACAATGTAATTATTCGTAGTTGCAAATAATATTCATTGCTGGTTAAATGACTCGGAAAAGTATGGAAGTCAGAGACGCCAAACAATGGGAAGTGATAAACAGTGCCGGACTGTGTCAGGGGTGGGCTGAGGACGCATTAATGACATGTACGGCTAAGCAAAGAGCTATCCTTTAGCTGACGGCTGGCCAGCCTTGCGTGTTTGTGCTTGACCTGCCGTGTGCGCAGTCACTGCTGCCTCTTTGTTAGCACAATGGGAGCCTCTGAAGTGTGAGGAAGAAACATTGGTGTTTCTCAGCGGGGGGGAGAAATTAGGGTGCCATGCATTAGCCGTGCCATTTCTCCCCCTGCAATTTAGGCTGTTTGCTTTATTTTCATATCATAACGCACAATCAAATACACATTCATAATTAGTTGTTTTTTTTTTTCCTTTGATTTTTTTTTTTTCATTTTGTTTTTACCTGCGCCCAGCTCTCTGTTTTTTTTAAACAATGGGGGGGGCGGGGGGGTGAGCCCATTGGAAGTTTCTCGTGGGTGAGCTTTCACCTCGGATCCTTAGCCAATATGTGCCTGCAATGCTGATAGACTGCTGCTGCGTTTCTAATTAGAGACTAGATGTAGGATGATGGACAGTGTATGAAAATGGCTCTTTCACATACATGAGGTTTGTAATTACTCCCTGATTGCATTTTGCAGTGTTGCTCAGCTTTAGACATTTTTGTGTGGAGTGCATGAACTAGCTCAGTTAAACAGGGAAGGATTAAAAAGATCCAGAGGAAACAGCAATATCAACAAGCTGACTTCAGTTAATGGAATTCTTGCAATTTAATTGTTGTTTCAAAGTACATAATACACTTTTTACTTGTGGATTGTAGGGTTTTGCTTCTGTATACTATATGCATGTGAATTTGCAAATGCATTCTAATGCTGAATGACCACTACTGCAGATCAACTGCTGATAGGAAGATACAGGCAGGGTCTACTGGAGTTTCTACTCCCAGAAGGAACTCATGCTGACCAATGAGACAGACGCCTCTAAGTCAGTTAGCTGAAAGCCACAGCCAGTTATTGCTACCCCTTCCTTTTTTAAGTTTTATTCCTGCCACCTTCTGACAGAAATGTGTAAAATCAGTCATCACACTATGAGGCTGGTTCCTCTGGGCTGGGAGAAGGGCTGTGTGATGGGGATTAGCACCTCCTGGGGAGCGGAATAGGGACAGAGAGCGAACACCTGCCATGGTGTCAATGGAGTGACTGCACACCCCAATCGTGGCGAGCGTGCGGACCTCATTGAGGGGGTGGCCCGCCCCTCCTCATGCCGCTCCCTATTTGCACAGGGCCCAAGCTATTAGACCTGCATCAAACGGGTCCCGGCATGACACAAATTGCAGCCACACACACACACACACACACACACACACACACACACACACACACACACACACACATTAGCCTTCATGCCCAGCCTTTGTAACATCTTCAGGTCAATACTGTCATTTCACCTGCCATTATGCAGCATATGTGTATTAGTGTCTGAAATAAATTTCTTGAAGTCATTATCCAAACATTTCTTCGATACATTGCTCACTCTTTTCCATTATTATATCATGTCGAGAGGATGAGACAATTCTTGTAAACACTCGGACCCTGAAGGACATTTTGAATTAATTAATATGATGTCTTCATCAGTGTCACTTACTTTAACAACACATATCAATTTTCTCTAGATTCAGACAAAGGGTTTTCATTTTAGTTACATTCACAATGGTTGAAAATGACCTTATTAAGTCCTAAAAGGAACAATCCTTTTAAGTGATTTCACTGTTTTTCAAAAGATGTGCAAATTTCCATCCTATTCTTTGTCTAATTACTCTTAATAACTTCACTTTGAAATAAAACCATATATCTGATGTCCATTACATGAGAATTTCAATTGTTTCTGGAGATGGAGGGCCATTCAGAGAATCATGTATTCTCTTCATTTTCGAATTTCTGAAGTTTTCCCGTTGCCACATTCAGTTTTTCCAACATAACCACTTGCAACAACTCAATTTTTGATTCTTCAGGATCTCTGTAATCGCTCTGTATTCCAAGACCAATTTTTGTCACCAGACCAACTATTTAATTGCCTACTCTCATTGACCGAGCCTCTCAATTATGAGTAACCCTCTGCCCACAATAAGCAAGGAAGCCAGAAGATGGACCTCATTCATCCCTGCCTTGTGCTGAATGGGGGCTGATAATTAGGAGTGCTAATCCCAGTCAGTGGATATGTGGAGAAGGGCTGAGAGCGCAAAGCGCTGGAAAAAAACCTATAACTGTCACACGCTGCGAGGCCACGCAGTGTGGTGCGGACCGGCCATGTCCTAGCATTAGCTGTACATGACATCTAATAACTGCCCCACTCAGCAGCTGATTTGGTTATTTAGTAAGGAGCTAAATAGCAGAGAACTCAGTAAAAGATGGAATTCCACGACTGATTTATTAGAAAAGATGCTAGTATTTTTTTTTTGGCTTCCATGTTATATAGATATACAGGTTGTAATGTTCCACTGCACAACACATTATAGAAAGAAAATGTAATAATTATGTTCCTCTCTCTTGTTGACAGCCCTCAATATGGCAGTATGTTGTACATTTAGGCTCATTGCATTTTTATTACAGTATAAGTACATGAAGGGGCAACACATGGAATCATCCTGCAGAATTTTGAAATATCAGGATATACGATAATATTGAGCCAAACGGCAACATTATAAACACACACACACACAGACAGGACCAAGCACTTAAATTTTAATTAGTAAGAGAAAAATAAAAAGCCTGCAAAAAACGATACACGGATAAGCTGCTAAACAGCAGGCATCGAAACTTCCCAACCGGGGGGGCGGGGGGGATCTACTGATTAGTGGCACTGATCATCG
>JABFEB020000008.1:22401065-22439106 GCA_019775895.2 Stomatorhinus ivindoensis
AGGCTTCAGACCCCTCCCCCTACAACCCAGTAGGATAAGCAGGTTGGACAATGGATGGTGAACTGATGCTTTGAAGAAGAGGCTAAGAAAAATGTTCTAAAAAATTTGACAGGAAGCCATTTTCTGAAATAATCATTAAGTAAAATTAATGGAGTGATTTGATTAAATGTGAAACTATGTTTACATTTGTTTTGCTCTAGATTACATATGGAACACAAACACACCAAGAGCCGGAACATCATCAGATCCTGAAAGCACATCTCATTATGAACCAAGAATCAAATTGCATCATTCAGCCTTTTCAGAATCTCACAGTGTTTTTTCACCCTGTTATCGTGTTGCAATGCACGCCTTTGTCAATCAGACTATCAGTCCTCACTATGGAGGCCAGTTTTGGCCTGATGAAATAAGGGAGGCCACCTCTCATGTTGATAAAGTTTGCATGGGGTGGGGGCAGCATCTCATATGAGACATACTGGTTCAAAACAGGACACAACGTTTTTTCTCTCATTTCGGGCCGGTCAAGTAATATATGAGACAGGACCATTTTCTGAATTCTAGTCCTTTTCTTAAATTTTTCCTCTAAAAGACCATTTCTTCGCTTTAGCAATTTTCTGTTTGCACTGTGCAAAAGTAATTTCCCTGTACAGTAAAGACGGTACAAGAAATATGAATATGCATATCATGTTTTAATACCAAAATCCCACAATGTCGGATGAACACCAGTACATTTACTTGTTTACCAGATGCCTTTATCCATAGCGATATGCAAGTGAATCAAATGGTCCATCACAACCATACATGCTGTCAAGGAGACAACCAGGCATAAGTACAGCAGAGCTTTCACTACATGCTTAGGTACAAGTGCAAGAAGTACTGGAGCCGCAGCACAACAACTTCTAACGAAACAAACCAGCCTGGTGTCCTTCCCTCCTCCCTCCCAACACTTCATTGTCCTCCTCTGGCTCCTCAGTGTCAACTGGCTCTAACTAACCAGCCACCTGCAAATGCCAGATGTAGGCATGATGTGTACTCCCAGCTGCAATGTCTGTAATAAGTACTTACGTTTACATATCTGCACATTTGGTGCAAAATACCCTTTCAAACAGGCCTTAATAGGACTTCAATAGGTCTTCAATAGGACTCAAGTGGTTTTATACTTCAATTCATCCTGCACCAGACTCATGATTTCACCCTTAGGCAGCCTGTACCTCTCAATTAATTGGTCATTGTTGTTAAGATGGACCAAGGGGTGGAACTCCACTTGCAAAACAGTATTTAGGTCATTAACTTGGCTTCTTGGATGGTGTACTTACAAATGGCATCTCTGGTTGAGTTGCAGAATTCTGTTTAACTGCTGTCATTGTCGTTACTGTAAATCAGATATACTGATTCAAATGGTATTGTATTGTACTGTGAAATTTGTATTGCTATTTGTATATACTGGGGTCAAAAAGCAGAATGATCTGTCCTAAGGGTGCAGGGAATGGCAAGTTCACATGCAGACACGGGAATGTGGAGGAGGCACACTGACCCATAATGGGACCAGGGATCATGCTTACTGGGCACAGGATCAGGAATTCCACTCACACAGAAGAAAATAGAAGGAGATACAAGACCTCTTGAAAGAAAGAGGAGATAATGGTATGCACTGTCATTTCTCATAGAGACAAGCCCTCACAGTGTGTTGTGGGGACTGAGCATGTTTCTACACACCTGGGGGATCAGGGGACCCAGCGTGAAGATGGGTCGCAGCTGCTAGTACTCCGGACATGTTTACTGGTAACCAGGGCTGGGGTTGTGCTGGGGAAACCAGTTGATTGCTGTTCTGCCTTGCAATACATGGCAAGTTTGATTGATGGGCTTATTTTATTGCATGTATTTTGCATGCAGGAGTGGAATGTACAAAGATCCCTTTTGAGCTGGGGTGAATACTGGTTAAGTGGCACAAAGGGTGAACTGGGGCGCTCATACATTTAGTACTCTATGTTTTTATGGCTCTGTGGTCTGTTAACTTCAGTTCAGCTGTTGCGCTTTCACTGATTTGTTTTAAAATTAGGATCATATTTTTAAAGTGAGAGAGAAAGTACGACTTCAAGAAAAAAATTACATTTTATGTTTTCTGGGATCTCAAATGATATCAGGGCTAAACTAAAATTTAAAGAGGTCCAGTTAGAGAAAATTTCTTGAAGCAAATGTCCGGGATTTCCCTCCATAGTGTTCTTTTGCGAAGAAAATTGCCCTATAATTATGATCATGGTAATCATAATATTATGAAATTTATAACTTTAATTCTTGTTACTGTTGAAATTATTGTAATTGTGCCTACGTTGTCCACCAAAGGCTGTAAGTGTGTTTTGCATTCTATTATGGCCGATCTCTGTGACAGGGCACCAAGCAGAAATTCAAATAAAGAACAACATAGCAAATGAGACTTAGTGTAAGGAGTTTGGTGTAAACCCACGAATGACCTGGCTGATGCGCTATAGACTTAGAGGTTTGTCTTGCTGCCAGTACACACTACAGACATACCACTGATTTATAAACAAGCCCTTGATAGACTTGTTTTCAGTTGCAATTAAGTGATCCATTTATTTTACCCAGCGACGTTCATCTGCTGGAACCATGACGTGGCGTCAAAATGCAAACACAGTGGTGGTGGTGACAGTAGTGTGGCGTGGCATAGCGTAGCGGTCAAAAAACCCTAACCCTAACATTCCCATTAACTGCTTTATGAACCAGATGACATGTGCCACCTAGTATACACAAACAAAATTACAAAGTTCCCAGCAACAATTGGCTTCAACAGTTAATTATGTAAAGTTACAGGCAAGATTACGCACTAATTTAGTTACAAAGGGATTACAGAAACTCAAGAGTGTACATAATTGGAAAGACCAGGGTAGGCATTATTCACTGGGTCAGGTTAAAAAAATGACATATGCCACTAAATAGGTGATGAGAAATATATTAAACTCTACTAGCTTAGTGAAGTGGAAGGTATTTTGCTTTGCTAAAGTTTCTTTAATCTACCAACCTAAGGATGGTGCTGTTTTGCTTTGTCTGACATTTTTTGAATGCCGCACTTTATTGGTTTCATATGGAAATAGTCGTTTTGATGATACAGTGGCATCAAAATGATATTTGGTATGCCATATTATTTTTGATCCTCTTTTTTCTTGGTTTCAACTGTCTCACCTGCTGTCTTTGACCAATAACTGTCACTGACAACAATTAGTAACATTGAAGGGACCAGGCCTGATTAATCATGGTATACAATTGAATAAAATCAAAACTTAGATGACGAACAGCTGTCTCAGAGCTCCAGTGAGTGAAACCAGTCAGAGGGGTTTCGTTGGAGTATAGGAGTGGAATCCAGCCTCACAGCTGCACTGTATTTACATCTGTTCCTTTCCTTTATATTTGAAAGCTTTACCGTCTAACTGATGATTCATGCTCATCTATTTATGTATGGCACATATATTTTGTTGATTGCATTTATTCAGTGCTAGTTTCAGAGCTTGCCGTGATTTGAATGACATGAAGTCTCAGAAAAGAACACTGAAAGGAGAACAGACCTAACCTCAGAACTGCTGAAAGGTCTAGGCATCTCCGTATCTCCTTTGAGTAAGGGGCTTATCCTGAAATCCTCCTGTAAAGATATCCAGCTGTGTAAATGGGTTAAATTGTAAGTCAGCTAGGCAAATAAATGTAAGTTATATACTCAATATTTCCATCACCCTATAATCAAAAAGGCTCTCCTATGCACCTCTAGGCCTACTGATGGGCAGTGAGAATGTTACATCCACATGGTGGCTGTACAACTGCTTTGAGATTCCAGCCACACACAACCTGCATTCTGAATTGCTGGGTTACGCCCCTCCGCCTTTCACCACGCTGATAAACCCCCACCTCTTTTGCCCTACAGGTCTCTCCAAATTCATGTGTTCAGTGTTGCACAGTACAGCCATCTTCAGGGATTCCATGTGTTCACAGGCAGTGCTGCCCCTCCTGGTCTAGATGGTGTGACCACACCAGGAGCTTTAGGCGGAACAGACCGACCTGAGGTCATCAGCAGATGACTGCGACAGGGATCTTCGGGGATATGTTGCATTTCAGTCGCTTTTCACATTTGACTTGTCAAAATCCAAGTAGACCATAATATTGAGGGATGAGGAATGCCTTCTAAAATATGCTATTTTTGTTTGAAATAAAATGAACATTTGTTAATGGAAATAGTCTGCTAATAATTTACTACTTGATGGGGCATAATAATGCTGTTACTTATGTATTAATTAGCAACAAAATAATTCTTAGTTACATACTAATCTCATTTTAATTCATCATTAATGAAACATATCTTATCACAAGCAGTTATTATATTGGTTACTATATCTCTTAAATGTGTAAACCTTTGTGAACTAATGAAGGAACAAGTCACAAATAACACAAGTGTTATACTGATTTCATATTTGTTCATGATTAGTCAGTCATGATGCATTTTTCATTCCAAGCAGTCACTATATTCGTTAGTATATCTATCTCCTGGGACAGAGATCTAGGTCGATGGTCCAGGCATGGGATAGGCAATCTGTATCGGTAACAGGAGGGCTGAGGCGAACAGGGACATTTGATACAGGCAGATCTCGGAATTTAGGGGGTGAAGCAAGACATTATGCACTGATATACAGAAATGTACAGAAATAATCATTGGACTCAGACCACACCATGATGATCTGCAAGTGAGGGTTCCAGAAATAGACATTGACTCAAGAGATAATCCAAAACAGTTGAGAGGGGCATGGACCTCAAACAGTAGTCCCTGGTGTAATAAGGGCACCGGAGCAGTAGGTTTTCCTCAGTTCTGTTAACCATGCCCACCTGGGGATTCTGGTCATCAGGGTCCATGACAACTGCAGTAATTTGTCGTTTCATTTCAGCTATAGCCCAGATGGTTTTCTTCAGCCACTGTCAATGTCTGACAGATCCAGCCCTATGGAATACCAGAATCTTTCACATAGGAGTCTTAACCCACCACCTTCTGACTAAATATTTTAAACTTTTGGTAAATGAATCCTAAATTCGAGGAAGACATGTGGGAACTGAACAAGGAATAAAACACTAATGACAAAGGAACTTTCACGCAGTAACAGCTACAAGGTAGAACACTGCAACACAAAGTAAACAGCCACAATGTCCTACTCAAAGCACAAGACAAAGGCAGGCACTTAAATATGCTGATAACAAGGGGCAGGTGTGGACTGTCATGAACTAGGATCAACGGGGAGCAGGTATGATCAATATGCAGATACACAAAGCATCTAAACACTAAGAGATACTAAAACAAGGAAAACTGAACAAACAGGGAATGGGGAGCAACAAACAAGGAACTAATTGAAATACCTAAACACAGTAGGACATAATGGGCTACTGGACAGAGGAGGGAACAGGATGGCCAGTGACACCTGCTGGCCAAACAGACAAACAAGAGGGAAAAGGACAAGGTAGGGATGGATCCTGACAATACCCCCTTCTCAGTGTGGGGAAGAAATAAAAAAGGCATAGGATGTTAGGTTACATGTCTAGGTGTGTGGAGTTTAAGTCAAGGTAGGTGATGCTATGATTACATAATTCCTTGGTAAGACCCCACCTAGAATAATGTGTACAGGTTTAGTCACCATACCTTAAGAAGGATATTGCTGCCTTAGAAGAGGTGCAACATCGGGCTATGAGAATGATTCCTGGTCTTAGAGGAATGTCTTATGAAGAGAGGTTAGCTGAGCTAAATCTGTTTAGCCTCAAGCAAAGGAGTCTAAGGAGGGACATGATCCAGGTATTTAACATTCTAACAGGTCTGGATGCGTTCAGCCAAATTTCAATATTAGTTTAAATACTAGAACTTGTGGCCATATGTGGAAATTAGCGGGAGAACATTTTAAAATGAATTTGAGAAAGCACTTCTTTACACAGCATGTAATTAGAGTACATAATAGTCTTCCTGCTGGGTATCGTAAGCTAAAACCCTGGGTTCCTTTAAATCAGAGCTAGATAAGATTTTAACAACTCTGAGCTATTATTTAAGTTCTCCCCAAACAATCTCGATGAGCCGAATGGTATGTTCTCCCTCACCAGTACAGGCAGAAAGCTAAACAAAGGGAAACTTAATGAAAGACCATATACACTCTAGATAGTCACCACACTGTCCTAGCATCCTGGACCTTTCAGGCTTATACTGCCTACTGCAAATACAGATATTATTTCTTCCTTTATCATCTTAGTTTTTCTTATTCTATTGTGTTCTTGTCGTCATTTTAAACTCATTATGTGTTTTAGTATGGGGTCATTTTTTCACCACACACGTAAGTGTATGTTTGTGTACATGACAAATACAAGATTGAAACCTTGTATGTGCCAGTTAGGCAGTTTGTCATGCTCATGAATTTGTGCATTTTCCATTCTCTGCTTCACACTTTTTGAGCTCAGATTGAGGCTTTCTCAAATTCTTTGCTTCTCATATAAAAATATTAAATTGGAATCATATTATGATGAACCTGATTGTTTTAGCATCAGTGCATGCTCTGGATTGCCAGCAAAGCCCAACTGAGTAACATTCCAGCTGAGAAATTCCAGTACTTTGCTACAGTTTATTTATTTTCATGGGTGCCATCACATAATGCCACGAGCATTGTTTGTTTTATTTTTAAGCTTTTTCATGCATTCTTTTGAAGTTTGAAATCATATAATTGGTCATCAGGGCCCTGAGCCTAATACCTATACACTATTTAAAATGTTTAAATGCAGTTTTGTACAATTTTTCATCCAAACCAAGATGGACAATGATCTGATACATATAGATCGTGCCCATTTTCAGGCTGGTATCATAGTTAATGGTTTTTTCCCCCAAATATTAAATATCATTCTCTGCAAAGATGCATCTCTTTCTTTGCATTTCCAAAAAAAGATCAAGAGGTCTTCCATTCTGCTGATTGTCTCCAGCTCTATATTTTCATTGAAACAGATGACAGCCTTTACATACTGTAGAGCACCTCTGTGATGTGATGGCTTTTAACCAACTTATGCTTTAACCAACCTTCTACAACTGTACTTCCATGCCTTACAATTCAGCCATTTATAAGCTTTCAAAGGGGTAGAAACCATTGCTGTGCTTTTAATTATGTGCTGCTAATTTCTGTTGATACCAGTTGAGAACATTCAGCCTCCATCCTGTTACCTTGCAGTGGACTAGTGTGTAATGAGCAGACATGAATCATTCTCCATTACATCATCAGCCACTTCCATCATTATGCTTCTTCTGGAACAAAGTCCCATTTTGAAAAATGGAATAAGATGGAAAACCCAAGTCATATCCCAGTAAAAAGCAAGGATATAAAAGATAAGAGGACACTGTGGATGGTCCCCTGTCATGTACTGAACAGAGACTCAGTGACTCAAAATGCACCCCAATGAGTGATAAATTGAGGCTAAGTCTAGGTAATATGTAAACGATATATCGACATATCATCATACAAAATTTAAAGGGTAAGTGTCATGCCCACATGGGCGGGACCAAACACCTGCAGAAGATTAACAACTAATCGCTCCACTTCTTAAGCTGGCTACGCCGGAAACCCAGTGCAAAAGTGTTGAAAAAAAGCTAGCAAAAAACCATACAATTGGTGTTCAGGGTCACGCCCTACAACAATAATATTTTATTTTTGTAGGATTTGTAGGATATATTTCAGTTTGCAGTCCATTCAAGTTGTCGCCTTTTTGGTCTGAATGTGTCTAAGGCAATTCGAAGGGAAATTAAGCAAATTGATTCTTGAAGTAAAGAAATAATGACTCGAATTAAATAGTGATCATTTCTGACAGTGACATGGACAAAATTTGGTGATAATTTTTTTTTCCATATCACCCAGCCTAAGTCAACGGTAGCATTTTTTTGTGTTCCTTGGTCCTTCCTTGGAAATGTTTCAAGCAATTTGCTGAATCTGTGCAAAGACGAATTAAGGCAGTTCTGAAAGCAAAAGGGGGTCTAACCTGGTACTAGCAAGGTGTACCTAATAAAGTGGCTAATAAGTGAATATACCCGATACTATGCGAAAGTTTTATTTATATATCCAAATGCATTTCCCTTAAAATGCCAAAGTTTGGTCAGTAAAATTACAGGGGTAATACAATATCTTATTTCACCTTACCCAGTGTTAGTGGATGATTCTGGAAAAAAAGACTTCATCTGTCAAAAAGCCCATAATGCTGAGGGAAGTTATGAAAAAATAAAATGTATTTCCTCTCCATTTCATTGGGGAGTGTTCTTTCTATGTGAGAAATATGACATTATGCACGGCTCAGTTACAAGCATCTGTCTCGATCATTCAGCCCAAAGGTGTGACAACAACTCATGTAAACAGAACCAGAAATCCATAATAATAACAGTTGCCCTTCTGTTTAATAAAACCCACTCAGTGACATTCCCAGAGGTAAGAATGGGGAGACTGAGGAATAGATCATTCCATCAGCTCTCTGCCGGTGATGGCATGCTTCTGTGAGACTGAGGAATAGATACTGAGGAATAGATCATTCCATCAGCTCTGTGCCGGTGATGGCATGCTTCTGTGAGACTGAGGAATAGATACTGAGGAATAGATCATTCCATCAGCTCTCTGACGGTGATGGCATGCTTCTGTGCCCACAGCTGCCTTTGCCCTTCACCACAGGCTGGCACACAGTATGTTCTAGAAACAACGGTCACGGAAGTGGAGTCCCACAAAAGTCATGTAATTCAGACAAAAAACACAGCTGTTTAGATAATGCTTTTTTAATCGCTTTTGAATGCTACCTATACATAAATCTATCCATTTGAACTACTGAGAATTTTATGTACCCCAACCAGTTAGATGGCATAACTGTATTCACTTGTGTACATCTTAATGTCAGTACCCTTGAGAAATCATTAGTCTAACTGAATCTACACACTTTCAGGTTTGTTCCCTGACCTTAACAACTACACCACATAGTGGTCATTTAGTTGATACATGGTATCTATTGATCTCATTTATGGTTTGAAACTTTCTGTAAGTCCAGGAATGAGAATTTGCCAAATAACTATTTGCAGAAGCAGTCATACAAAGTTAGAGGCCCTAGCTTACTGTGGCTCTAGTAAGGAGACACAGAGACAGACACACCCAGGCTTCTGCAGAGAGGAAGGCCTCTGGCAAGACTCAGTTTTTGCTCAATGGCATTAGATGTTTTCTTTCAGTTTCATGTGAGATTGATTTTCCAAATATATTTGAAATATCTCAAAAGCCCTTGAGCTTATCAACGGACACCAGTTTAAGGAGAGTGAACAAAGGATGGAGTCAGCAGTAGAGTGAGTAATGGAAATGTTAAAGGGTGGCATGACAAGGTTTAAAACAGGGAATAAAGCAAATGTGTGGATTTACACATAAAATAAAAATATTAATAAAAAAACTAGAAGATGCTGTCAGAAGAACAATGTATTCCCCAGACAGCCTCGTCATCCCCCCCACATCAAACCTGTAATCTGCCACACCCTCTAAACCTTTATTACTTCTAGAGCTGCTGGATTGATCAACTGGAAAAGTGAAAGCCAGCAAATGTGTTTATACCCGAATGCTCCGAGTCTTATGCATGACACGTTACTCTGAACGTACACCTGTTTATTTACTGAACATTCCACTTACATTCCAGTTTACATCTTTCTCCACCAATGAGGTGGTTACCTGTATTTCCTTGTGTACGTCTTAATGACAATGTCTTAAAATGTCATTTATATTATCTTCATTCTTCATATGTCTAAATGTTTTTCTCTTTTGCATTATGACCAGTGTTTTCCACGACAACCGTGACAGACACAAAGGTATACCTATGTAATAAACATGTCAAACAAACACACATACAGTTATACGCCACATTGTAATTTTGCTTTTGAAATCAAATGATACCGCTAACTAGAGATGGTACAATATAATTTTTTTTGGTTCAAACCCAATGCTAAAATATTGAGTGTCTGCCAGTAATGGTACTTTAACAACAACTAAGCATTAAATGAGTTTCTTAAATGTATTACAAAGAGCTGATATCTCAAGGGAAATATCAATACAATTAACATGGCAAACTATCTGCAATTAGTATTATAACAGCACTACACTACAGGAAGAAATCCACGGTCACTATAATTTACACAAGTCTGCGTTGTTTCATTCAGCAACAACTTTCTCAACGAACAAAAGTATTTCATGAAGTGCAAACTGTGCAATCTGTTGCCAGATGATTCAAACATATCACTGTATACCCCAACTAACCATTATGAAATATACAATGGACCACAAATAAATCATTAGTAATCAACCAAAGTTTATAAAGAATACATATCTGTAGACATTAGGTTGTATAAATATAACTGTGTTCAGACTTAAGGAAACTCCGCACTAACCTTACATCCATCACACTCCGCAGTTTTGCTTTTTTTAGTACAGTACAGTAATAAGAAATTGTCTCTGGTTCCCAAAGCATATGTATTCCCCATCCAGGGAGTACAATTAAAATTAAACACAATTATATCCACTACAAACTCAAAGCCTGCCATCTTTTCATTAGGCCAGTTGCTTGGTTTGCATTAGAACATTTCTTTCGTCTCACTAACTGGAGTGAAGGAACATCAGTGAAACCTGACTTCATATCCATGGGTCACTCACAGCTTAGTGGATCTTCAGAAACCTGCAGTGCTCGTCAAATGACTTCATTTCACAGAATCCACTATGTGGCATTTTCTTTCGCAGTTTTGTATAGCACATTCCTGCCCTTTTCTTTTGCCTTTTTAAACACAATTTAACAGTGTTAGATTTCCACTTTACGATTCATTAAGAGCCCATATTAAATTGCATGGCTCAACAGGTAGTGCTTTAGCTAGATGGTTTGCCAACTACGATGTGCAGCACACCCAGGATTAATTGCTTCACAATGTGTAATGGGTGTGTACCCTGACCGAGGTGCCCTCATAGCATGCTGGCACTCAGCACATTGACTGAGTGCATCTGAAGCCAATTGCATTGTATCTGATCAGCTTATCCAATCTGCGTTCACATGCTCTACTTGTCTGTGTGGTGGAAGGGGAAACATTGTCATTGTCAAATCATGTAAAATATATGCAATAGAAAGTTTATACAAAAAAAACCAGTTTTAATTATGATAAAATTCATGGCAATGTTTGGATCTTATTGGAAAAACTGAGCTCTATCCACTTATATACAGTACAGTACTTGTCTGAGAATTTCCTGTTTTAGAAATAAGAATGACAGCAATTAGTGCTCTAAATAAAAATATCAATATCACAAATTAAAATTTGATTTATTAATTTTTATCAACTTAAACTGTGATGAAATGGAGCAATGGTCAATGATGAGATTTAATTTCGTTAACTGGATGATGGAAACATACGGTGCTGCTCTCATGATTTCTAAATAAATTTTAATGGTATCTGATGTTCTGTTTAACTTGTTACTTCTAGAGTTTCAATTTGAATAACTAAATTTACCAACAGCTGTCAATTACATTTCTACAATAAGTAAAAGGTCATGTGGGCTTTTTAGAATTAAGAGGTATTCCTCAACCCCCCCACCACCTTCCCCCATTTCAAACAGGGGGTGTAGCTACTTAGCGAAGCATGCTGGCCCAGCTTCCTGTCTGCTGACCAGTGAGAGGGTAATAACAAACCTTGAGCGGCCATCACCCTAACTGCTCCTGACAGCCTGACTCAGGGCACATCTGTGTGAGCTGCATGGAGGGCCTTTCGTGTTCTCCCACTGGTGACTCCGCGGAGAGCTGGCTGGGGGGGTCACTGGCTGTTTTCAGGGGGATCAGCTGTCACTGACTGAACTGGCATTTGTTCTGATGATGTTCATGGTGTTTCATTATTTTATTTTATTTTATTTTCTTCCTTGCCTTGTTATCCCTCCTCGTTTTCAAAACAAATTAAATGTCATTTGTTGTTTCACTGACAGCTGGCTCTGCATTTTCACGGCCCCAACGCAAAACTTTACTTGATGATCATTTCATTTTCCCGGCATTGCAGGTTATTCGGAGGCCGTAGGCGACTGCCATTCTGCCTATAGCTAGAGCCAGCCCTGGTTTCATTCGGAAACACTGGAAAATGTGTGGCTTGGAAGGAAAGAGTGAGATATTACAGGAAATCCAACAGGGTTCCCTGCCTTCAAATTTACCACACAAGCAATGGATGCTGAGGTGGCCATCAATGGTGAAAAGCGTTCCATGCTGACTACACATAACCTGCCATAATGAGGGGGACACAGTGTAGAGCCAAATCCATCTTTTAAGGAAATTGTTAATTTTTGAAAGCTTGTTTAACCTTGACAGTTTCGCTGAGCAGCCAGCCAACTGGAAGAATGGCTTGTTCCAGAACTATTCTTTTTTTCTTGCCTTCTAGCTTCCATTTGATTTTTTTTTGTGTCGAGACCAGAAAAACAACATGGTGTCGTGACGTTGGGGACAAATAACTTGGGGACAGGCATTGTGGTGAGACAAAATGGGGTTTCACTGAATTCAATAAAAACAAGACTGAAAATAAACTGGATCACGAGGGCTCAGAATGGGAGGAGTCCAACAGGAGAGAGCATGTGCAATAAGGTTTGACCTCAATGGCTGCACTAATGAAGATGGGACAAACAGATACTTTAATACATAAACTATGAAAGTACAACAAGCATCAGGTGAGGGAGGAGACAGGAGGGTCAGGTGGACGTGGTTGGCAGGATGTGACACATGGGTCACGTAAATATTATAATCCGTTGTTTAATAGAATATCACTTAGCAAAGACTAAAACTTTTCAGAATTTATATTTACATTTATTTATTTAGCAGATGCTTTTATCAAAAATGATGCAGTCTTACAACCCATGGAGATATAATTTAAATGCAAAGTTATTTCATGTTTATTGCTTTTGTACGTGTGCTATTTTCATGTGTATACAGGTATCCCGCATTTAACGTCTCCATTATGTTCTGTAAATCGGGACGGTAAACTATTTGGATTGAATTAACACAAAATCCGTAACAATTAATCCAGTACTGTAATTATATGTCAGGCAGCATTGTACAGTACAGCATCTTTGTTGCCTGACAATGCCTGCCTTAGCATTTAAAAAAAAAAAAAAAAAACGGCTTACGTCTGGCATTAAAACATGATCTTTTCCAAATGTGCTATGGTGCACAAAGTGTATCTTTGGACCAATTTAAGTCTTTCGGGGGCCACGGCTGTTAATGTGAATGGACGTCTATTGAATGGACAATAAACGGGTGATACTGTACCTGTATACGTTTTTTATTTATTGTTAATGCTTTTTATAATTAGTTAGGTAGGTAAATAAGTTTAAATTGGTAATCATTTGGGGGTCTGGAATGGATTATATTCATTTACATTATTAATAAAACACAGGCAAATTAATGGCAAAAAATAGGCGTCTGGCACACCAGCTGTGGAATTCTAGTTAATCAGGAGCATGATCCCAGGAACTAGACACTGGCTAACCAGGACCAGAAACTAAATCAAGAAGCAGAAATGTCAAGAACTATAAACCCAGAACCCATATGGTGGCATGCTAAAACACTAAGCTACAGACCATACTGGCAACAATGACAAAAACTCAGCAACAACACAGACAAGCTTAAACCAAGTCTCACAAACTAGGCTCTCCTGGAGCTCTTAATACGATTCTCTGAGTGCAATGTCAGTGACTGTGTCCGAGCTAATTAGCACTAGCACAGAGCATGGTCAGAGTCAATGATCTGATTATCAATACAGAAATACAAATGTGACAAATGCATTGCCTTAGCATGATCAGTGCCTGCTGGGTATATCTTAACTTTATAGTAGTGAGAGTCCTTTTACACTCCTGCGTCTCTCGTGTCTGCCTGCAGTTTAGGGTTGCTCCCAGCATGCTACTGTAGATTTCCCAGTTCCCCTGTCCACACAGCACAATGCGGAGTGTTTGGCACAGTCTCCTGCTGCCACCCACCTCCACCTGTTCTCCTCTCCATCAGGTTGGCTGCAGCTCCATGGGCTGTGTGGCTCAAAACAGGCCTGCGGCCCAGCCACGCTCCATTACCTCATGCAGCATGTAACCCTCTCTACTCATCAACACTAGTGGGGCCATGCCAGCTCAGCCACCCAACTGGGAGCCAGTCCTGTGCAGGCAGCCTGAGTCAGCACAGGGCGCAATATGTGTGCGTGTGTAGGACAGCCTGAGTCAGCACAGGGCGCAATATGTGTGCGTGTGTAGGAAGCCTTTGAGCAATACTCGAAGCAATACTTTATAATTTACTATTATAAAAAAATGTACTGAGGAGCCGTAATCTGTATGTAGAGGGCGGACCAAAAGTAGATACAGTTTGTTAGAAAGTAGAGCTTCTGTTTTACTAAGTAAAGTTATCTTTAAAAGTAGGTATACAGTTTTTATTTCACATTACTGAGTGGATTATGTTTGGTCTCTTAGGTGATCAATATTGACAGATTCCTGGAGTCTGTCCCCGACACTGTGACAAACACCAGCACGGAAATTCCAGTTGGAATCAATCTCCACAAATGCTCATGAGATGAACTCCTTCAATTCATCCACCTTCTCCTTTACTATCCCTGAAAAAAAGTCCATTGGTGTCAGGTTGGATGAACAGAGTGGCCAGTCAGTGCTGCCACATTGTCCGATCCAACGTTGTGGAAAGGTGTTGTCAAAACTGTATACTGTACTTATAAAAACTTTAATTTCTGAAACAGAACCTGTTCTTTGTGAAATAACAGTATATTATTCACGAACACAATCCATTCCAGAAAGTGGTCATGAACCAATTTGTACATGAACCAAGGCAATTTTTCCCATTGGAAAGCATTGAAATTCGATTAATTCATTCACAAGCTTGTTAATTATTTTCTGGTTTTTATAGTAAAAATTAGAAAGAAACACAATATAGTGTGACGACAGGTGGACTGAGGCATTGCGGGAGCAGAGAGAGACATGGAGACTTGCTTGCTGGGGAAATCACGCTCTTTATTAACAGTGCTCAACCCTTGTATTGTCCTTGCTAACGTTAATGTGTTTTCCTACTGTCGCATGTGTGTTTGCCTGTGTCATGTGTGTACCCGGTCCGATCCTCACATGAATTTAGCGTGTGTAAATCTTCCACCGTGTGTGCATCTTGCAGTTTGGCGTCCAACAACCTTGTGTTTCCCGTCCATGTATTTGGGTTGGTGCTCTTTGGGTGCCTGTTGTGGTCCTTCTATTCACGTGTGCACGTGTGGCACGCCGGGCATGCTGGGACATCCGCTCCGCCATTGCTACACTAGTATAAAAAAGGAATCTTGTTGAGGAATCTGTTCGTCGAGCAAATTTTGTATGCGAAACAATGCATTTCCCTACATTTTTGATCGCAAACCAAATTGTTCGTAGACCACAGCATTCGTGAAACCGCAGACACCACTGTACCTACTTTATCTCCCCACTGTATTTCCTCGACAGGACTGTGTGCCCTCGGTGGGTGTGGATAGAGAGGGTTGTGCATGTTTGTGTCTGTTTAAGTATCAGAAGTATGTTCATGCATGTGGGTGTATGAGCATGTCTTTATAGATATGGATGTATGTGCATGCAATGGAGCCTTTATATTTGAATGTGCAGTGTATTCTAAAGTACTACCAAGTACCGCCACAACCTTCCCTTTATAGAGTGAGCGGACTCTACACATATACTCTACACCAATACAGACAGACACACTGCAGAGTCAGCCTGACTGTAGCAAACAAGAAACCTGTTTATCAATAATATTGGAAAAGGTCTATGCCAATGGCCTGTCAATCCAGCCTGTAGGTTTCGTGGGATTTTCCCATTCCATTGGCTGACACCACGTTGATAGACCCTTCTCCTTCACAACACCCCCCCCCCCCGCCACTCACAACAGTTCAGTGTTGCGCTTTCTGCGACTCCCAGCTTCGCTGCTTACTGCAGGTAGCCCAGAGGAAGCAGTGGCTGAGGGGGATGGAAGGTGAGCCCCTTGTGGGGGAGCGATCAGCATTACAAATGTAAGCTTTAGTGCCACACAATTAAGCAGCTTCTGCTGTGGCACATCCTGCTTCAGCAGTCTCTGCTCTTCTGTTGGGGGTCTTTACCTGCAAAGCTCACAGTGATATGAAGACACATCCCGGCTATATCGCATCAGAAATGAAGTTTCCCACTAATTATCATTTATAATGCTTTAATAATGGTGCCTATTAATGGGTTCATTCTATATTAAGTATAAAAGAGTCATGCTGGAAATGCTACAAAATGCTACTATACAGTGGAAACTCATATGAAAACACTGCCTTTCAGTACATAGACTGGGGATGGGTAACTATTCGCTAAAGTTGAGAGACTGGAAAGGTCAGTCTACAAATTTATTCTGAAATCGGTACATTTTGTTAGACTCACTCAATCTGAAACAGCGCCATAATTTACACTTAAGAGCATTTTGGGTTGAAGTACCATCCTTCAAAGTAAAATAAACTGCAATTATTTCCAATGTGAAAGCATGTTGTGAACCACTTTAGACAGAATGAAAATGATTTTTAATTTTGATTTATTGAACATTTGTTGGGGACCAGATTAGACTATTTTGAAGAGGTCTGACAGTGAGACTAACAGCAAATGAATGGGCTTTACCTCTGAATATGTTTTGCCCTGTGCTTCCCAAGGGTTGACACTTTGGACCTCTGCTCATTGGACAAATTTGGACACCTTGCTCTCCGAACCAACATGCATACAGTATGTTACAGAGGTAAGTGTGAGTTTCTAACATCATGTGAAATTCGCTGACAGTTAGCTTTGGAATGTCACTTGTGTGCTTTGTGGGGACTCAACCTCCACCCACCTGATTGCCCTGCCCCCATTAAGGCTGGACACAGAACTGATCAAAGGCAGCCGTTTTCTACTTGAGCGGCCCTGGCACTGCGTCGCACATCAGTGGATCGGTGAAGGTCATAGGGGGTGGGAACGGGGGCTGAATGGAGGGGAGGGAGGCGGCGTCTTTGCGGCACCCTCTCGCACATCGTTCCCAGCGGTGCATCGCCCAGCTGAGGCCAAGAGCACTGAAGCAAGCACACCATGCTCAGTGGCATTTCCCAAATGCAGCCCAGCTGGGGTCTGCCACGCTGCAGCCTGAGTGGCACACTCGCCATGGGGGGGGGCACATTGTGCAAAACTGATGGTGGAGATTCATTGCCTAGACGCTGAGTTCCTTATCTCCTCTATACCGAAACTTTCAGCTCCCCCCCAAAAATAACAACTCCAAGCGAGCTCTAAAAGCCTCCGCTGATGGTGGAAGTGAAGCGTGATTTCACCGCAGTAGTGTGTCTCCATTTTTAATGGTCGTGAGTGAAAGGTGCTCTGCTTGCGTTATCCAGCTGCATGATGGCCTTCCTTTGAAATAATGTCACTGTCATTATAATGTGGTACGATGTCTATGAAGGTAGCAAATGAGGCCTATTGTTGAGGAAGGGTACAGGGAATGAATGACTTTCTGGGGAGATCCTTACATTGCTTTCTAACACCACCAGATGTGGGTCTAAAAAGCTGCAGCAGGCACCCCTTCACTAATAGACAAAGTGTTAATTGTCTTTATTGAACCGAATTAGAAGATTTTGTAACCAGCTTTTCCCATTTACTGTGCAGTATAATCATTACATCTGAACAAAATAAACATACATGGGTTTTAGATTCATCCCTAAAAGGGATGCTTAAAAAAAAGCTGCTGAAAATGTTGGTTTGTGCAGGTGACTGGTTTTAGCTGGTCGAAGATGGCCTGAGATGGTCTTAGATGGTCATGTCCCAGCTCTCGCTGCTCTTTGATGGTTTTGCTGGGGGGGTCACCAGCTGGTCATGTTGGTGTGGCCAGTCTGTCAAGCTGGTCATGCTGGTATGACCTAGTAAACCAGCTAGAGTGATCATTATAAGCTGGTATGGCCAGCGAAACCGTCAAACCATCATTTGAAGATATACCTTAAGCAGGTCAACTATCATAAGCTGGCCAATCAGCTTAACCAATTTAAGCTGGTCAAACTGATTTTTTCAGCAGGGTTGTGATTGAAAAGCCATCGTGGGGCATAGATAAAAGCTCAAAAAAACGTGATAGAGTGAAGCCGCGAAAGTCGAAGCGTGAAGTGGTGAGGGACGACAGTAATGGACTTGGAATCCCCCCCCACTGATGGACTTGTTCTTCACTTGGACTCACTTTCATAAAGATATAGTCTTGTCTCAGACTTGACAAAGGTGCACTCGCATGCAGCACTGCTAGGTAAATTTGATTAAAGCTGATAATTTAAAGGATGTTGTGTAATGGACTGGAATCATGTTCAGGGTCTTGCTTGGCTCATGTCCCGTGCTTTTCATGGGTCACTTCTGGAAATCATGGAGGAGATGCTGATATCCAGGATACTCCTAGAACTTCCAGGAGATTTGGGACTTAAGTATGTTATTTGAAGACATTTTATGGCACACTTAATTTGCGGCCTTTGTGAAATATGTAAGAAACAAATTTATTTGCACAGTACACTTGTTAAATGAACTGACCTGCACCCCAATCTGTTCAGGAGTCTCCAATGTTAATGTTGTGCTTCAGTAATTCTTTTTATAGTAAAAGTTACCTGGATGGGACCAGATAAAGTCCCAAGCATGAAGGCATCGATGACAGTGGATATGGCTGAGGCAGAGCATGAAACAGATCAGGTTTATTTATACAAAGCCCTCCCCCACACAATAACAGGTGACAGAACTGTTTATTTAAATATTCATCTTTATTAATTTGAGAATTAAATGTTTTCCAGATTGAAATGCTTTATCATGCTGGTGTCAACGATTAAGAAGAACTATAAAAGCTCTGCTGAATATTTTAATATTTTACCTGAAGCCTCAACAATCTGGTTTTCATTACAGAGGCTGTCTGCTGGATTACTCTGCAAACTAAATAAGCTTCATTATTGCTACACTTTGTCATTGTCATTACACAATGTGCTATAATGCTTTGTTTATGAAAAAAATTGCATTCGGAATGATGAATACTATGCTATAATTAGAGTAATGTATTTTCCAAAGGTCTATTTAGATGATTTAATAATGAATCATGCTAAACATGGTAATTATGTGAATATTAGCCTAATTTGCAATGATATATTTGTACATTTTTAACTGTTTCCCTACACCAAATTATTCTTAGTAAAATGACCATAAATTAATAAAAGATTTTAGTGGGATTACCTGATATCCTAAAAGCATAATTCAGTCAATTTAATAACTAACCACCTGAATGTTTTAACATAGGAGTTAATGAAGTAGCCTTAATTTGTTGTTGGATATGATACTACATGTTTGCTCACCAGTTACAAAGCAATGGGTTGGGTTCTGTGATCCATCAGACCATTTTTTAAGTAGAATATATTGATTAATGGTAAAATACTTTAGATATTCTTCTGTAATTTTTTACGTCCACAATCACTTGCAGTTTTTAGTTTTCACATGTCTATATTTTTGGGTATGTCATAGTACCTTGATCAAGGGTACCCATGCTCAGCTCCACCAGGCAATAGGACACACAGTTGCTGCCGCAGTTTTATGTCTGGGCATGGTCACACGCTGTCTGCGGCACTGCTCTGCCTCCCTCTGACGCAGTATGGCCATTGAGGTTGACTAGAACACACCCTGTGTATCACACTAATATCACTACACACTTTGCTGTACAGATGCCACCCTGACATAATGCCCCAACCAGCCTCATGCTGGCAGTACAAGAGACACGGATAGTGAATAGAGTGGTGGGTGTATTAATGAAACTCTGACACTCAGCTCAGTAGCAACACAGGAGTTCTTGCCCTCAATGTGTTCAAAATAAAGGCACAACCCACCCCTGTCCTGCCTTTTCATGAGCAGGTGAGGGAACGTGAAGTTCTGACAGGACGACATGGCTTCTGTCATGAACAATCTGTCGCCAGCTTCTCCATCGCCCTGTGTGACCACCAGATTGGTCGGTCCAGCTGCTTCACCCCAGGTGAAAGGATCAGCCGATGTGTCAGATGGAATTTAGGTCCAGGCCGCTACCTGCTGAACGGTGTCACAACGCGAGAGTCCCTGAGCCTTGGTACCCTTGTCCCCTGCTGTAATTAGGTGGTGCACAGACAGGTTCTGCAGCCTATGGCTACATGCTAGCTCACCCTGAAGGTTCCCATGAGTAGATAAGCAGTTTGTGGAGCAGAACTTCCTCAAGCCGCCCACCTCTCAGCATCAGCAATACCATACTGATTAGTCATACTGTAGCACACAAATGAACTCCTGGGTAAAAATATGTGCCAAACCCAAAATTTTACAGGTCATCAGCCAATAATTGATCAGGAAATTATCAAGATTTAAACAAACCAATAAAGTAACTTTGTATGGGATAGTTTTTGTTTTTCTTAAATGTTTAAAGTCTTGAGGGCAATTTTTTATAGAAATGTTCTTCCACTCAATGTGGCTTCAAACAGTTCATGAGTACAAACTATTTCATCATTAGCTTGTGCATAATGTGACACCAAAATATTCTCCACATGGTTCAAATCTGGATCATGATCAGGCCAAAACATGAACATAATGGACTTGTTCTCAAGCAACTTCTTGGTGGCCTTCACAGTGTGAGCATGAGAATTGTCTCGTTGGAAAGTAGCATGTGATTGTTCTTCTTTGGAAAACAACTTTATGGGAAGCAAGCCTTCCTTCATTATTTTCCCATACTTCAAAGCATTGATTGACTTTTCACAGTGACGTTTCACAGGTTTCAGGAGCACATTATGTAACTATTGCTAATTATTGTCATCAATGCTGTTAATACCATTAAAAGCTTAATGTTTCTCAGTTTTGGGTTGGGCCCATTTTATGTTTTTTAGTACTGTGCACTGAATATCAGTACAGGGTACATTGCTTTGTTATACATTGAATGTTTTACATTCATTTGGAATAGTTTTTTTTACAAAAGATCTTTCAATTTGACTTTTTATTCCAATTAATATTTATTTGCCAAGCAAAACTTTGATTATCAACGTATAACTGGCAGTCTTTTGACTCTATATGTGCAATATTTGCCATTCTTTTTCACACCACTAGAGGGCCTGCCCCACAGCCTTTGACATAAAATCGTCAGAACGGTATAGATATTATGGCATTCCACCGTCTATAATTGTTTATTAATAGTTCATTGACCATTCTTGTATATTATGGTTAAATAATGTTACGTATTATTTAAATATTTTGACCAGCAAAATCATTTAGTGGTCTACACAGAGAAATAATCTATTGGCTAAGTCTTATTTTCAAAAAAAAAATCTTATTTGAAAAATTGTTCAATTAAAAAAAATGCAAAATATAATTAGTATTATCACCCATGAATCAGCCTTGAATTAAAAAGGCAGTTGAGGACATTCATATTTATGTTCATAACCACCTTTATCACTTGATGAACTTATGTGGAAACAATTTGCTATTGAGCAGTTTTTTTAAAGGGAATGCTCTTTACGATGGCAATGTACAAGATACCTGTCAATTTTTTCCCTAACAATCTGTAGATGGGTTTATCTGTAATTCAGCACAGATGTTTGCACACAAAAACTGACAGTTTTGTACCATTATAATTCTTTAATCACTCATGCAAAAAACACTGAATTCAAGAAATTATATTACTGAATTTATTCCTTGCATGCTATTGATCATATTTATAATGTCTCCTCTGAAATTACGGATTTTTTTCTATTGCATTACTCTATTGGTATATGTGCAGAAATGATATATCAATTGCAGAATGGCTTGAGTATGACTCTTTGTGCCACTGTCATATGATCATAACAGGGCAGGGGAGGCAGCTCAGTACATGTAGTGCAAAGAAGTCACAGACTCTACCAACTGTGAAAGACCTGAACCGAGGAAACCAGTTCTGGGGTGCCTGGGGTGTGTAAATGCGCACAGCAAAGTCCATTGTGTATTCAGAAGGTTACTGGGAGTTTTGGGGCTCCAGGGACATATTCTTCCATTCCCCTGACCCTTCCCCATCTCTGCCCACAGTGGTACTACTCCTTCAATTTGAGATAGAACTTCGGAGCACTAGGGGGATGGAAAACTGAAGTAGGGACTGTGTCTTGCAAAAGAGAACATTTAAACAGGCAAAGCACTACAGTAAATATCACTCAGTAGTACTTGCTGTGTTTCTTTATTCCTACCAAACATTCTTCATTTTCAACCAACCATGTACCCATGTCAGTAGATGCTACACTAGCCAAAAAATACATTTTTTGATTGGCAAACTGGTCACTCCGCTGCTTTTATTGCCATCACAACCATGTTTCACTCTCCGACATCCTAACCAACTTTTAGTACTTTGTGTACTGCACCAAAACAATCTGGATTTATTATGGTAATGCTAAGGAGAAATACAGGTCTGGTGCTCCACCACCCTCATTACACCTGGACCATGTATGACCTTAATGACTGTTGGCAGTTTGAGAAGCTCCAGGACTTGTGTCAGAGATGGTGGTGAGCAACACTGAGGTACCTTAGGAAAATGTTCTGTTTACCCTCTACATATCAGACTTCCAGTGCAATACTGGAGGCAGTAGCAGAGAAGAGGATGTTGGCAGATTTGGACAAAATTGTGAACAATTCTGCCCATCCACTTCAAGAGGTGCTATCCTGGAGCACATATAGCCATTGACTTCGACTACGGTGTGCTAAAAGATGCTACTGGGGATCATTCCTGCCTGCTGCTATCAGACACCACAGTGCAAAACACCAGGAAGCAGCTCATCTTCTTCAGTGAAAGTCCTGTGCTTTATTTTCTAATTACACAATTTATTTGTACAGAATTTACTTAAAGACAAAAATAATTCCCATTTATTTTTAGTATCACAATATTCCGTTTTTCAGGATATTTCATCTGTCTGCCCCTCGTCTGTCTGCCCCTCTGCTGTCTGCCCCTCGTCTGTCTGCCCCTCTGCTGTCTGCCCCTCGTCTGTCTGCCCCTCTACTGTCTGCCCCTCGTCTATCTGCCCCTCATCTGTCTGCCCCTCGTCTATCTGCCCCTCGTCTGTCTGCCCCTCTACTGTCTGCCCCTCGTCTATCTGCCCCTCGTCTGTCTGCCCCTCTACTGTCTGCCCCTCTTCTCTCGGCCCCTCGTCTGTCTGCCCCTCTACTGTCTGCCCCTCGTCTATCTGCCCCTCGTCTGTCTGCCCCTTGTCTATCTGCCCCTCGTCTGTCTGCCCCGTGGCTGTCTGTTCTTACTGCTGTATGCACTAGAATTGTCCCTTGGGGTCAGTATAGTCAATCCAAATCTTATTGTCTTATGGTCTGCAAGCACAGGTATGGTGCAAACACGTTATTGTCTTATGGTCTGCAAGCACAGGTATGGTGCAAACACGTTATTGTCCATGGACTGTGAACACAGGTAAGGTGGCAGCCGCTCACCCTCCCTCTCCACGCCCACCCCCCCTCCTTTACCTTTGCATCAAAGTTCATTGCAGCAGGAAAATTGTAAATGGAGAGCACTCCCCTTCCCGTCTCTTAAAGCCCCCCCCCGCATTTGGGGGAGACCAGGGGCTGCCGTTTGGCAGCAATCATCCCAGCAGGGGGCCACATGGGATGCGCTCCCATCATTACATTTGCACAGAATACTGGCTCATTTAAATGTCAGCCGTGATGGGGCACGATGCCCGCACAGGGCCGCCAAAGAAGTAAACAGCGAAGCAGACAGAAAGAGCCAACTCCCGAGGAAAGCGTCTGATCTAATGAGCAGAAATTACCTTTTAATTACCCAATTTTTTAGGCCCTCATAATTGTTTTGGACACACAACAAATGCAAGGCCTGTAATTTAAAAGCTATTTCAGGATGAAACAAGAAACGTGGCTCAGGGTTGAAACAAAACAATTATGTCAAAGTATTTCATTATTTGAATGTTAAAGAGCGTGTAGAGTATTTGGTTTAAGTGCTTGCCCAGCACCAAGAATTGTTAATGTGGGTCACAAAGAAATGATCTATCACCGTGCTAATAACATTCACTATCATCAAGGAAATAGGCTGTCACAAATGCTTTTACATAGTTACAGTAACTGTTCTGAAAGTACAATTATGTTTAGATGCGGTGAAATGTGGCTCTGGGAAAATGATTTTTGGTGCTGCTGTGCAATTTTGGATTCATGCTCAAACAAGAGGAAAAACCTACTGGTATATATTACACAAAGGTGACCTTTGTTACCACTAGTAGCTCTGTTCTATGCTTGAATGAATAGGCTGCACATTCAAATTGTTTTGATTATTAAAAACAAGGGCCCTATGGGGTCCATCAAGATGGTAAAATTTCTCCCTTCAATGTGTCTTGGTTGTTGGAATTCACCAGTGACCCTGACCAAGATAAACAGAAGATGGAAGAATGTTGACTATTCCAGATTACCTTCAGTCGCCCAGTCATGTATGCTTTCCCCTCCTGCAACTTTAATTGCATTCTCCATGTTCCCATGTTCAAAGAGGAAGTGAAAAGAGTGCAGTGCATTTTTTCTTCACTATACACACATACAAAGAATCTATTTGAAACCAGCAAATATTAGTTATTTAAATTACATTTGTCTAATTGACATAGTGTGTGTGTCACATTTGGACAAATCTGTTTTTTATTTTAATTAAAAATTGAACTGATCCTGTTTGTCCAATGACAACAAGGACAAGCAAGAGAAACATAACTTCCTAGGTGTAGTGCATCTGATCTGTCATTAATCTGACTGTATGAGTACTCATCAGGGCAATGTCATAGTGCGATGATTTGGAAACCCAGGGTTTGGGGCACAATGGAATCAGCAGTGCACGAGTCAGCGTTAGAAGCGGAAGTGAACAGATCCAGGAGGGAAAACAAGTCTCAGCACTGCATCCAGAATCAGGATAGGAAACCAGACCCGACCTACTGGCATGTCACCTGGCCAGGGATTGTGCTGACATTTTTGTGACAAATTGTCCCCTTTGAGGCACAGTCATCTTTTGCCTTAGAGTCAGCCAGGCAGGTGTTTTGTAAATCAGTTTATTGCTTTTCTGGTCTTACTAGTGTTACCAATGGATATTATTTAGTAGATATTATTTTGATGGTACATTTAGCTAAAATAAACATATAAAACGCATTCAGTTCTCCATCATCCATAGTTGTTCGTGGTATGTGATGTATTACCAGAGTAATTGTTCTTAAATAGCCTCAGAAGTTTCAATGTAATTACATTATTTGTGCATTAATATGTGAAAGCACAGGGAAGAGGAAGTTGGCCAGGAGCACCCAGAATGGGAAACATTAAACCTGTGTTTAATAGATGTACCAGGACAAACTGGGAAATATCTGTCTGATACCAGTGATACATAAACACAAACCACAAAGAGGAGAGGGAGATAGCAACAGAATGGGAGGGTGAACCATGTGTTCCGTAGAGTGTGGTCGCCACCTAGTGGAAAGTATCAGACTAGTAACTGTCACCTTACTTTTCCATACTTTTCAGTAGCAGTCAAAAGGAGAAGCTGATGGTCAGTTTAAAATACACTTCCGTAGAAAGCCAAAAATGGTCACCCTGACCCTACCAGGGTAAATTACAAGAATGTTATAAGGTAACCCATGGTGTTCCTGTCTTCTGTGTCAAATAGAATTCCAACATGGGAATATGTAATTCAGTATTGGCTGGACATATCCCCAGCTTGCCAACAATAAACAGGCCAGAAAGTAGTGTTTTGTGGAATACTGTCATCTGTCATGTCATCTTTGCATCATCAAGGTCTGTAGGTCAGCTCTCATTATTCTTAGGCACATCTTCTGCCCTCTGTTGACCAGAATATCTGCATGCAGTAACAGTAGCGGTATACTCTATGTTCTCCTAAAGTCAATGCTTAGACATACGATGTTTTATTCAAAACAGTATCAATGGCAAAGACAAACCACTACTGGAATTGTCTACATTTATGAAATGTGTGGAAAGACAGGAAAAAATATGGGTCGAATAGAATAAACAGCATTAGTAACAAACATATTCACCACACGTCAGACCCCAGTCAAAGCCCAAATAGTTCTTTTTTCATAAATTCTGGAAGGCTGCATGGGCTTTCATGGTGACAGTTGCTCCGCCTTGTGGCTTGTGCAGGGCCAATGTCCAACCCCCATGAGGTCCGCTGTTGAATGCCTAAGTGCTGGGCTGTCAGGATCCAGCAGAAAAGTGGGTCCTCATTCCCCATCATCTAGCAGGCTGGAGACGCAGCCAGCCAGGCCTCAGAACGAGTCCTGCACAGATGCTTTCAGCCACAATCTGTTATTTGTACACATGGCACAGCTTCTCTTTCGATACGAAATGGATGAGACACAGGGAGTGGTGCTACGCCAAGCTAATGAGTCTCATGATAATGACCCCAATTTTTACAAGATGTTGTGAATTAATATAGATGTCCAGGATGCCAAACATGCAATAGATTGAAAGGGACCACACTCACGCTATTATATCTAATAAGTTACCAAAATATAGTTCTTCTGTTTATACACTTCTACATAAAATAGCCAAGAACCTCGTGTTCCACCATAAGCCATTACGCTTATTGAGACTAACATAGTACCCTACAAACAGTAAGGCACTCCTCAGTTACTATACATTTGGAGATTAGACAGTTTCTTTGCTGCAATGGGTTGGCACCCCATCCTGGGATGTTCCCTGCCTTTTGCCCATAGCCTCCTGGATAGGTTCTGGTTAAGGAAATGAATGGATGGATGGATAGTTGCTTTGCTTCCTCTGACAAGAAGATAATACAGAGTATGTTGTCTCGTGGCACGTTCTTTTGGTTCTAACTCAAAATATCCAGAATTGCCGCAGAAGGGTACTTTGGTTTCTCACACACCACCACTGACAGCAGGGCTGGACTGGGACCAAAAAATGGCCCTTGCATTTTTTTGTCATGGCAGCCCACTATGATTATTTATAAGATATGCAGAAGCACATGACATACCAGACGACATAGGTTCATGTTGTGTGATTAAAATATAGCGCAGCAGCCTACAAGGAAGAGTGTAACTATGTAAAAAAAATTGATATGCTCTTTCATTATTCAGGGATTCATCTTGGGAGAGATGGTCAAAGTGTCACAATTCCCACCTTGAAGTGAAAGTGGATATCAAAGAAACATAAGTATATTCTCATAATGTGTCCATGCATTCGGGTATAGCCCATTCAAATGTCATGTAGTCTAACTTTTTATACAATTTAGACAGCATAGAATCTTTAACCTACTTTAACACATTTATTTATACAGCCACATACTTCCCACATTTTGACATCAGTGAGGTGATGAAGATAGTCTCTTTTATTTCTTGACGCCAACCCTCCCCATTAATCCGGACTTGGGACCGGCACCTAGTTGAGCTGGCTTGCTCCCTTAAGTGGCTGGCTTAGACTAAACTAAATACATATTTACAAAGATTGCTTTACAACATCCCGAAATATATAGTCTAACAAAACGCAGTTTAAAGAAGGTACCCTACCTGGTGAAATTCCAAACAGATTAAAAGGCCGACGGCATATCATCGGGCTATATCCAACAATAAGCAGTTTTTATGAACTAGGGAAGAGTTGTACATGGGAGTGGTGGCCCCACCTACCCCAGTGTTAGCTCTGCCCCCAGGCTGGTCCAAAAATGTCTGCTGGCCCACTGGACATTGGACAGTACACCAGATGGGCAGTCCAACCTTGACTGACAGATAGCCCCACCTGAGGGGTCACAGGTTTGTTTACCCTTGTGTACCCTTCTGATTGTGAATCCAGGCAACATGATGAACATGCCCAGGCCCTGCCAACCACTGCACTTACATCATAAGTAGGTTCAGGATCTGATTAACACCACTCCACACTGTGACTTCCTCCCAAGTTGTCAATAATTTAAGGGAACTTGCTAATCCATCTGTACATTTCTCAACCACTCAACCAAAGCAGAGAATTATGCCAATTATGTTTTTAAATCCACATTCCGTTCATTGTTTGAAACAAGTCATGTTCTCACATAAATGGTGAGAGGTATAGAGGCAAATTAGGAATTACAGTATGTGCAATATTCAATCTCTTGAAAAGTTACAGCTCTTTAGTCTGCACTGTTCCCCCTCTACTTAATTGCGACTCCAGGTGAAATCCCAGCCTGTTTCATTTAAATGAAATCATTTCAGAAGCTGTAGTTCATTACTTCTGCTTTCACCTACCTGTTCAGTGGCTTTTTCTTCTGCCACTGTCCATTGACCAGTGTGCTGATGGTGCTAATGTCCCTCTCCACAGCCTGCACGAATCAAGCCCCCAAGTAAAGTCATGCCTGAAATTGGATTTTTGATGCTTACATTTTTCTTATTTCTAATTAACTCAATCTGCTGGCCTTATTTGGAGCAGATCAAATAAAGTTCCTGCTTCTGCAATTTTCAGATGAGGAAATACAGCTTTTTGACTTTTGACATTTCAAAATGCCTAACTCACCCTACCACAGCACTGGCCCCATGCTTGGTTCATCAGCTTATTTGCATCAGTTAATTTAGGGAAAGACTCATTTGAAAGTTTACCTAAAATAAGGTCAGAGAGAGTATCCTTTTGACAAAATGAAACTGCAAATACTGCGTGTAATGTGTGTTTCTATGCTTGTGTGTGCACGTGTGTCAGAGATACATCTCTTCCAAAGATACCTCGTATTGCGCCAATTTTTGGTAGTTCCAACAGTACTGCTTAGGGGCAAAAGAAGGAGGAGCATGCCAAGGCTTGGTAAGATGATAGGACCATAGAAATGTATAGAATGGAGGAGCAGCAATTCCTTGAGCTGACTCACTGACTGAAATTGTATCACAGAAATCCTTGGGAATTTGAGGTCCCAGATGCAGAACCACCATGGATCACAGAAGAGAGAAAGAAAATAGTTAGAGGTACAAGCTAGTGCTGGTAAGCTACTGAAAGGGGATCAAGAGACAGACTAATCGAGCAGAGGACTGGGAATCACGAACACATTGAAGTACACAGTAAGATTCCGATACTTGGGATAGAACAAGGATCAAGGGTAATGCTCAATGACTGTAAAAGAGACAATTCAGTTATATTTATATAGTGCATTTTCACAACATCAGATTAAGCACTTTATATTATCCTTGCCCAATGCTCACAGAGAGCATAACAAAGGCAACAGTGGCAAGGAAAAACTCAAAGGGAGAGTAGGCCAGACTCAAAAGGGAAGTCCATCCTCCTTCGGTCAGCAGAGGAACACATACAGTAGTAGGGTAAGCAAGATATCTTGCTTTTTTGTCTCCAGGCAGTATACCCTACAGTACTGAGAATGTTAAAAAGTGCATTAGCCAAAGCAGACGAGGCTAGAGGCAGTGCAGTCAGATGAGTGCAATTTGTAAGCTTCAGCAGATCTGGCTATGCCAGCATAAATGGGAGGGATGGGAATTCCTCTTACTGAGTGAACTGTCTCAACTGGTTATGTATGGCTGGGGTCAGGGTTGAGTTTAGGGTTAGATTTAAGGTTGCAGTCAGGGTTGGGTTATAGGGTTGGGTTTACGGTTAGGCACAGGGTCAGAGATACGGGTAAGGTTAGAGGTCAAGACCTGGATTTGGGCAAGGCCATGTATTACGGAAGCAGAAAGAGCCATGGTCCCAGTTAGACCTGAGACTGACATTTGGCATGGGCTTACACTACATCAATCAGCAACCATCACAACTTCTTAACTAAATTTAGTGACCTACTCTTGTTCCGTTCATTTTTAGGAGGTGTGAGTCCATTCATTATATATTTTTAAATTCAATTCCATGTTTTAAGAAACACTAGACATCCAAGGTATGTATCACTATTTTATGTCTAATATGAAATCTGTGTTGGATCATTCTGGCCGACAAAGTGTTCCTAATCTCACCAATACCCCTAGTGTACATACATACACTATTGCCAAAAGTACTGAGAAACCCCTCCAAATCACTGAATTTAGGTCTTCTAATCATTTCCATTGCCTCATGTGTATACAATCAAGCACCTAGCCATGCAGATTGCTTTGACAGACATTTGCAAAGACTACTCCAAGTCTTCTTTGCATTCTACAAGACTGCCGTCCTCAGTTGCCACTAGATGCAAGAACATTACTTGGCACACAGTCTAGAGTTAGGGTGAATGTGTAGGTGGTGGCAAATACTACCACTTTGGTTTAGAGAAAGGGTTGATCTCAAAATTGTGGTCCATCCAATTGCCTGACTTGTTGAGTTCACCATATATGGCCTGCCTTTATTCAAGAGCTCTAAACTTCAGTTTTGGCCAATTCTGTCAATGATAGACTACGACTACACAAAAACACCCTTCATTGTTGGCCTCTTCTGCGGATCAGAACAATCAGTTTATTTCATTATTCAAAGAATTTTGTGGATGACCTCTCAAACTGTTAGTTAATGGTGTGACTTATGATGGTAAAACCTTGAGGGTCAATGTGTCATCCTTTGTGTGTGATGCTCCGGCACGTTCATTTATTAAACAGGTTGTCTCACAATGACCCACATTAGCTATTCAGGATTTGGTAGTGCAGGAAAACATCCATAGACGCATTGCTGGGGAGCGTGACATAAAAACTGAGTAAAAATAAAGTAATACTACAGGAGAATCTAGAAAATACTATAAAAAAATGTCTTTCTAAAAAGATGAGTTTTTAGGTTTTGTTTAAAAGCATCAGTTGACTGTGGGGCTCTCAGGTAGTCAGGGGGGGCGTTCCACAGCTTTGGCGACACAGATAAAAAAGCTCTATCACCCATGCTGCGGAGCTTGGTTCTGGGGACTTGGAGGGTGTTAGTGTGTACAGAGAGGAGGGTGTGTGAGGAGATATGGGGGGTGAGGAGTTATTGTAAGTAGAGGGGGGCATGTCTATAGATGATGGGTGAGGAGGGAGACCTTGTACTCTATCCCGAGTGGGACAGGGAGCCAGTGAAGGGTTTTCAGGATGGGGGTGATGTCATGCTTTCGCACCCTCATCAGGATCCTGGCAGCGCTGTTCTGAATGTACTGAAGTCTCTGGATACTCTTGCCAGGAATCCCAATGAGGAGTGCGTTACAGTAATCCAGCCTGGAGGAGACAATGGCATGGACGAGCTTCTTTGCATCTGCCAGGGTCAGTGTTGGGCAGAGTTTGGTGATGTTCTAATGGTAGAATGATGACTTACAGAGGTGTTTGATGTGGGTGTCAAAGGTAAGTTGAGGGTCTGTTTTAACAGCCAAATTTGTGACAGATATGGAAAGGGGGATGTTTTGGCCAGAGAAAGTGATACTGGGGATGGTAGAAGAGCAGAGATGGTGTAGTGCGCCAAGTAAGATGGCTTCTGTTTTGGATCTGTTCAGCTGAAGGAAGTTGAGCCTCATCTACTCCTCTATCTCCTCCAGGCAGGTAGTCACTGTGGATGTTGACAGAGGAGCAGTAGAAGAGGTAGGGGTAGTCCTGAGGTAGAGCTGAGTGTCATCAGCATAGCAATAGAATGATAAACCATGTCTGCTATTGACATTTCCAAAGGAGAGCATGTAGATGGTGAAAAGGTTGGGGCCTAGCACAGAGCCCTGTGGGACACCACAGGTGATGTCGTGGGTGTGAGATTTTGCGCTTCCCAGGATGACCTGCTCAGTTCTGCCTGTCAGGTATGATGTGAACCAGTTGTCAACATTATCTGAGTCCAATGGTGTATTGCAGGCGGTAAAGGAGGATGTTGTGGTCTATTGTGTCAAAAACAGCTGTCAGGTCAAGGAGGATGCATAGAGAAGGGGAACCAGTATCTGCTGTCATCAGAAGGTCATTGGTGACCCTGACCAGGGCTGGTTCGGTGCTATGGCCAGGGTCGGAAACTAAACAGAAACTTTTCAAACAGGTTATTCAGTTTGAGGTGATCATGCAGTTGTGCTGCAACTGTTTTTTCCAGAACTTAAAAAAAAAATGGAAGATTGGAGATGGGCCTAAAGTTAGAGAGAACTTCAGGATCCAGGGTGGGTTTTTTCAGTAGAGGGAAGATGACAGCAGTTTTTAATGCAGCAATATGGCCAGCCAGGAGGGAGTGGTTTATGACCCTGGTGATGAGATGTTGGCCTTCAGCAGGGCTGAGAGGAAAGGGTCCAGGGAACTGGTAGACAGTTTCATTTTCCGGATGACGTCCTCCACCTCTTCTCGTGTGGCAGCAGAGAAGGTACAATGGGGCTGAACAGTCTCAGACAGTGGGTCGACAGTTGGAGGAGGCAGGATATCCGTGGTGGAGAGGTGTGAGCGGATGTTATCACATTTTTTTTTAAGAAATTTATGTGGATATTGCACCTCTCCTCAGTGGCCTCAATGTAGGCAGGTGAAGGAGGTTTGAGAAGGTGATTTATAGTTGAGAAAAGTCTTTTGGAGTTCCTGGAGCTGTTGCTGATGATGGTGGAATAGAACCTGGACCGTGCAACTTTCAGAGCTTCTGCATACACCCTCTTGTTTTCCTTGTAAGCCTGTTTGTGGACAGTCAGCCCAGAGGCCTTGAGCCGCCGCTTAAGGACACTCCATTTTTCGCAGCTCACAGGTGTACCAAGGTGATGAGCACGAGAATGAGATGGACCTGAATGTTAAGGGGCCGTGGAAGTCCAGAAGACTGCTCAGGGGCTGGTTGTAGAAATCCATGACGTCAGCAACAGAGAGAGAGCTGGTTAGTTTCCAAAACTAAGCATCAATCCTGGGATTAAGCCAACACTAGTCATACTGCAGTGGCAGTTTATCCTTCAGTTGCACTTGTAATTCTTCTGTGAAATCTGGTCTCTTTTTTTTAAAGTTGACTTCGTAGTATCATCTCCATCAATGACAACTCTCAGCAATAACCTTTGGTCCATTTTGATAACATCACTGAGTTCAGACAACTTGGTGCTAGAGAGGGAGGGTAAGTGGCTGCTACAGAGCTCACATGCTCTAAGATGCTCAGCATGCCATGAAAATCATAATCCTGCAGACAGTTATGATCACAACAATCTTTGTCAGAAATCTGGGGGCCCAAACCATTACGCAACTGAAATGGTCATATCAGCACTACTTAGTGCATCTCTGCAGACAGAAGACGTTACAAGGACTGTGTTCTGCTGGGCATTCCTTTGATAGAAACAGTTATGCTTCTTTTCAGGAAATGAAGCGACCTTCACAGACTTTATGGCTTGATAGGTGGTAGCTTAATGGAAGGCTATAATTTTCTGGTGCTAGAGAGCTAAAGTAAGGGCCATGTTCTTGAAATTGTCTAGAGTCCATCTCACCTGACCCTGTGCAGCTAGAGCCTGTCTTTACCTCTGCTGCACCCCTGTCCTGTCCTGAGGTTGTGCTCCTTATGTCTTGCCTGGTGTTGAATCTTTGTGGTCAGTTCTACCCAGTTCGGTCCCCAGTTTGGTTCTACATCTTGTGTTTCTTGTTTTCTTGTTCCTGTTATTGTTTGATCTCTGTATTTTCTATCTAGTTTTGTGTCCCATCTGATGTCCCATCTGTCTCTGGCCCTAGGTGTCCAACCCAGTGTCTGGTCCCCTTGGGCTTATGTAGTTAGTTCATAATCACATGTTGACATGTTAAGAATGTGCACAAAATAGGATGTACCTGTCTATCACCACTGAAACATGAATAAGATGTACGAGAGTTCAGACCATTGTGAACGCCAGCATGTCCTCTACCTTGGGTATAATTCAACAAGTTGACAACAGTTCAAACAGAGAATGACCAGGATGGGACGGATCTATAAGTATACTCTGGCCTTCTCTGAAACAACAGAAACTGTAATGATATTCCAGGCATGAGAGGGCATCCGATGGTCTAAAAGACCATGTTACCCTCCCTGGATTGGGGAGACAATGCCCCACTCTGAAGCCAGGCCTGCAGAAGGAGCTTGAAGACAAGTGCCTGATGGCTGGGCTTCCACCCATGGAGCCCGACCGGGCATAGTCCAAAGAAATACCATGGGTCTGCCCTCCTGTGGGCCCACTACATGTAGGGGCAGCCATGGGGTCAGGTGCAATGTAGTCCAAGGCAGTGGCCTCAGCAGACTAATTATCAGCTAACAAAAATGGTTTTATGTACATGGAATATAGCCTCTCTGGTGGGAGAGGAGTCAGCTGGACTCACCTGGACAAATGGCTCGGACTCTGGAACCAAACTCCTGGAGAGGGGGCTGGACTCTATTCCACTCTGGATGTGCCCATAGTGAGAGGTGCAGGGCTGAGGTGGGGCTACCTATAGCCATCTCATTCGGTGCCAGTGCATTGGAGCTTACCCCGGTAGATGAGAATGTTGCCTCCTTTGAACTTCATGTCAGGGGAAAGACTGTGATGGCTGTTTGTGCCAGTAATGTGTTCATTTGTATCGCAATCAAGACAAGATCAAGATTCATTCAACCCACGACTAAGTCAAGACCAAAACCCATCCCAACCAAGATAAGATCAAGAATTTTAATCAAGTGTCCTGCCTCGATCGTCTGCTCCTTCCGTGTGTCACGTCCCCTCTTTAACCCCGTGTGAAATCCTTGTGTTTATCAGCTGTTTCTTGTCGTTGTCATTAGTTCAACATATTTAATCTGTATTTCAGTTTGTTTCCCCAGTCTGGTCATTTTATTGTCAGTCTGTGTTCGCTTGCTGTTCGTTAAAACAGCATATTCTTTTCGACTCTTGGCATCCTGCTCTCCTTTATTTGCGTTCTGTGCACTGTGCATCATGACAGAATGACTGGACTCCCAGAATACCTGGACCTCACCAATGAGATGATTTATTACCTGCAACAGCCTAAGGTCCAGAAGGACCCAACGGCTCTCACTCTGGCTATTCATACTAGGGATTTCCTGAAGCATATGTCCCTATTCGAGGACGCATACCTCACAGATGAGGTGCTGCAAAACATACGGCAGCTGAGACGCAGGGTGGTGGAAGCTAATTTAGAGCAGATAGCCACGGCTTGTGGCTTGCCTTACGGTCCCCTGTCAGAGTTGCCTAAGGTGCCCTCATCTTGGTTTGCTGCTTTCGGCAGAGTTAAGATGTAAAAAAAGCTGCAGAGGGTAAGATGGACTTGAGCTATTACTGGGGGCTGTCTCGGTCCCTGCTGCTTGCCTTGCTGCTTGTCGGAAGGAGCCCCTCCCGATCCTCAACCCAGCGGTATTCTTCCCTGACACCACTGCCTCCACTTTGCCCCTGCGGGTGCCCGACACCTGCGAGGGATGAGGGATGGAAACAGGAGGAACAAAGGGACCAGGAGGGAACAGACCAGGAGGCAGGAAGGGAAAGGTCAGAGGATCAATGGGAGACTGAGGGAACCCAGGCAGGCATGGGAAGGCAGCTGCAAGGGTCACAGGTGGACGGGAGGCTGGAGCCAGAGGGGACCACACAGGGGACAAGAAGACAGATGGAGGGACCGACAGAGGAGGTGAGGAGGGAGCAGGAGGAGAAACTGGAGCAGGCAAGCAGGAGGGATAAACCGCGGCAGGTGATAGCGCAGCTGGAGCCAGGGAAGGCGCCGTCCAACACCAAGCCGAAGCAGGGGGACCCAGAGGCGGCTGAAGAGGCATTGTCAGAGGGACTGCAGGTGGGTGACGAGGCACCGGAGGGGGACCCGGAGGCGACAGCTGAACTGGAGCCACAGGACCCGCACGCAGCCACTGAGCCACAGCCAGGGGATGCACGGGCAAGCCAGGGGACAGGGCAGGAGGGGCCCGAGGCAGGGAGTGCCACAGCTGAAGGCAGAGCAGAGGCATCAGGCAGGACCGCAGGCAAAGCAATGGCAGCAGGCAGGAGCTCGGGCTCCTTGGCAAGTGCGTCCAGTGTTGGTGCTTCCAAGTAATGCATTGTCTCTTTAAGAGATCGTAGGACCACCAGGATAGCATCCAGAATGGCCCGGATTCCTACATACCCCAGGTGGCGTCCCTGGAATATAGAGGCTGCTGGTGATGGCGGCTGCGCAGCTGCGGTGATCCTCATGGGCGTTTGTATCAGGAGAGGCTCCTCCTGATATTCAGCAGGGAGAGAGGCTGTGGGGAGAAAGCAAGCCCCCAAACAGATCATCGGGACTCCTTGTCCTTTCCCCTTGCGCCTCTTTCTCTGGCTTTGACGGGTCGGCTGTGACGGAGTTGCCCTGGAGAGAACGATCAAATGGAGCTGCTTCTCTGTTATTCCCTCCCTAAGCTGCTGAAGGTTTGTGCATGCCCGTAAGCGGGGTCATCTCCTCAAAGAAGCTTATATTCTAATAACTGTAAATTAATTCTTTCTCATTTCTGTGATTTTATAGCTATTAGCATTATTCCATTTAATAATTACTAATGAACTTATTTTGTTTGTAGGTTAATGAACCATTGGTGTGGACCTTATTGGAAAATTGCCCTTGACTGAAACAGGCAATCAGTACATTTGTATACTGATTGATTACTTTATAAAGTGGGTAAAGGCATATCTATTGCCCACAAAAGCAGCAGGAGACATCACAATGCACACCACACAGTCTTAAAATTGGAGACAAAGTTTTCAGGAAGTATATCAGGAGTCTGGAGAGACTGTGTTATCGAGCTGATTGAGGGAGCGGTGCTCCCAAGAGGGCATCTGTACTCCTTCTTGAGTCCAGAGGAGGAGGCCATGCAATCTCACATCCAAGTGAGTCTGACACAAGGTACTGAACCTCCCCCATAATCTTATGTTTCTTTTTTGTCAATAAGAAAGATGGCAGACTGCACCTCTGCTTCGACTACTGGGCCCTGAACTCCATCACAACGAAACACCTAGAACCAGTCCCACTCGTTCCCTCAGCTTCACTCAGCACAGCTCTTTACAAAACTGGATCTGCGGAGTGCCTATAATCTGATTCGGATCTGACCAGGGGATGAATATCTGGTGATGCCCTACGGGTTGGAAAACAGACCATCTATATTCCAATCCTTCATCGGGGAGGTCTTAAGAGACATCATAGTCATAGTCTATATCGATGATATTCTGATCTACTCGGACTCCCTTGAGCAGTACCTGTCCCATGTGTGGAGGGTACTCCAGAACTTGAAGGATCATCACCTCTATATTAAATGAGAAAAATGTGAGTTCCATCGAACCTTTGTCCAGTTTCTAGGTTACTGGATGCGACCTGAAAAAGGTAAAATGGATGAGGGGTAGGTCAAGGCCACCCAGGATTGACCCCAACCCTACACAATGAAGAATCTGCAGTGCTTTCTCGGGTTTATCAATTTCAATTGGTGCTCCATCAAGGGGTTGAGTTCCGTGGCAGGTCACCCATATCTATACATATGATTTGAAAGAAGATTTAATAGTGATATGTTGATATTTCTTAATAAAGAACTAAACATTTAATGGCGTGTCCTACTTTTTCCACATCAATGTAATGTCAATTAAAGTATTTAACTTTTGATACATATAATTTTGTGATAATCCATTATTAGATTTGAGTTTATGAGGATTTCTCTGCCAATTTTATACATATGGCACAGCTCTTCCTTCTTCCTTCTTGTGTGTGTGTGTGTGTTTGGAGGGTATGCATTGTGCACTGCAATGTCCAGTATGTTATGAGGGCATGGGGCCAGCGCAATGATTTTCTTCTGGTGCTATATGTTGCTGTCAATTTATCCATAGCTTCTACCCCCATATAATTTCATTGTAATTGATTGTAATTTGGGGATTTTGAGGTGATTGGTGGTTTTCTGTGGAACATGCTCACAAGGAGCACGTTCTTATTTCTTTTTGAGAGATAATGGTTATGCTAGATAAGAATCCGAATTTTGAGTAGTACACTCGGCTGACCTTGTTTGTGAGCAGGGCTAGCGGCAGCGCTGGACACAGTGTTTCTGGAGCTCCTGACCCAGGAAGAAAAAGGTGAAGAAGTTGTCTACTGTGATATTCTGCCCCCTGAGCCCCTCTGACAAGTACAGCACTATTAGTTTTGCCAGGTGTTTTT
>JABFEB020000008.1:22458733-22469283 GCA_019775895.2 Stomatorhinus ivindoensis
GAGAGAGGAAGGGATGGGTGATGTTCAAGTGTGCCCATGTGTATGATGTGGCTCTTTGCTGTAACACAGTAAAAAAAAAGTGCCTCTTGGTCTCTGACGGGTTGGCCACCCCTGTTCTAGATCATTAAATACTATAGATTACAAAATTACCAAATTCTTTGCAATATAATGTTGAGGAACATTATTCTTGTTGCACTGTTTCCCCATGCAGTCTATGACAGTGGTGAACCTCTCCCCATCTTCACTGCACAGGGTAGTGAACCTCTCCCCATCTTCACTGCACAAACTCTCTCTGAGAAGCACTTTTTATACCGAAATATATTATTGATCTGTTGCCAATTCACCCAATTTGTTGCGAGATATTCAACCTTGTGTTTTCTTTTAGCATTACACAACTTTTCCAGTCTTTTGTTGCCCTGGTCCCAACTATCCTGAAACCTATTGGCATCAAATTCAAATTGAGCATATATTTGTCTTAAAACAACAAAAAAAAATCTCTGTTTCAACATTTGATTTTCTGTCTTTGTTCAATTTTTCAATTAATTATATACATACCAGGGTTATATACATACAAACATGATGTGTTTCTGTTTTTATTTGCATTTTACACAGCATTCCAACTAAATTTGGAAACGGTTGGACTTTCAAAACCAGGTACTTGTTACCTCAGTAGTATTTCACTACCATTGATGAGTACCATTTTGGTGTGATATCTATACTTTTACTTTTGTATGAAAATTGAGTACCTTTTCTACCACTGTATAACTTCAAACAGCATAAGCAAGAAAACAACTACAATAAAAAGACCCCAATAGCATTGTTGTCAGGAGCAATTGTCCCTGGTAGGGTCTCCCAAGGCAAATTGGTCCTAGGTGAGCTACTAGACTAAATGTGATTCACCCCTATGATGATTTACAATAAGGATCATGTGAACCTGCCTAGATTGCAGGGACTGGGGCCTTTCCCTGGAGTCAGGCCTGGGGGGGAGCTTGGAGACAAGTGCCTGGTGGCCGAACCTTTACTACTGGCATAGTTCAAAGAAAAAATTTGGGTCCGCCCTCCTATGAGCCCACCACCTGCAGGGGGAGCTGTGGGGCTGATTGCAATGTCAATTGAGTGGCAGTCAAAGATGGGGGCCTTGGTGGATCGATCATCGACTACCAAATCTGAAGCTAGGACCACTAAATGTATAATCAAACCAGCAGATAAGGGAGTTAGTATTGTTGTACAAGACAAACGGCAATATGTACTGGAGGTTAAAGGACAACTAAACAATCCAACACATTATACCAAATAGTACATTATATTACATTAGATTTGACATTACATGAAATTACAAAAAAAATGGATCTGCTTCATTTTTCCTCCAGTATTTTAAAATGTATTTTCTTTTTTAATTTCTTTTTTTCCTGAACTTGTGCATAACTTATAACCAATCAACAATCTCATTACAATCCACACCCTGGTCAAGCAGTAAACACCTACTCTACTCTGCAGTAGGTTCTGAAAAACTGTTCAGAAAGTACCTCCCAGGAACTACAGTTAGGCTGAGTTTGTGCAGTTCCTGAGAAAAGGTTCCTGTGGTGGGAAAGTCTGCTAAGGAACTAACACAAAAGTAAAAAGTTGAGATCATGGCACCATATTGTATTCTTCATGTATAAATGCAATCACAGTACAGGTACATGTTCTAAAATGACAGCATTAGTTATAGATACTTCACATTTTTGAACCCCCCCCCCTTTTTCTCCTTTTTTAATTCCTCATCCCCCTCCCCACTCACAAGACTGCTTTATTTTTAATTTCCATTGCAAAAAACACAATAATTTTTGAGATACTTGATAACATCAAAAATTAATTCATCTGTTTTCCAACTGATATTGAATACCAAACCAAAGTGCAACCTAGTGATGAGCCTTATGCTGAAACTGAGCTGTCATGACCTGCACGTCTAGTCCTCGGGTGTGCCACGCCCCCTCATTACCCACATGTTACCCCGATCGTGATCACCTGTTTCCTGTTATTTCAGCTTGTCTTGTGTGTTTCAGTCTGCGTTCAAGTCTGTTTCCCCAGGTCTGTCATTAACTTTACACGTTTACCCCGAATAAACCTTGTTTTTCAGTATACACGGCTCCCTTCTCCTGCTTCCCTACAAACTGATCGTGACATGAGCTGCTCACTCTACACAGATCTTAGAGCCCCCTAATTTTGGCATTGAGATTACATGAACCTTGCTTAATCCTGTAATGAAAATAGAAGTACAAGAGGTAGCTCATGATGCTGCAAAAAAATAAAACTGATTCAAGCATTGACTAATAACAACAAACATCATTACTATGACGAAAACAAGATTAACACATCCACAAAGGGAATTACCCAAAAATGATGGCACCCTGAAGGCAACGCATTGAACCAGGACCAAATGACACTGCTAGCCTTTGTAGTTATGGGTCTCCTCACCAGGGGTGCATTTCCCTAAAGCATACTTGCTAACTGCATTAACAGCTTGCATAGTTCGAACTATGCGAGTACAGCCCAGGCATTTCCCAAAACCATAGTTTGAATGAGTGTTCATAAACACTGCCGTTAAGTTCTAACTACAACTCTCGAGCTATAATTAGAAGCTTAGTTCCGGGTGACTATGTCATCGATAGTGAAAACGGAGGGCAGTCACAGTGTGAGTGATTTTAATAAATGTAATCATTTTAAATAATTTATAAGTAATAATTTTGCTATATAACCATATATAATGTGCTCTGAAAATGTAGTTTCAAAAGTACTTTTTATGTGGGTCTAGGATTATAAGTATGGTATGATTGTAGGTTAAAGTGGGCAACTGTCTGTAGGGAGTAATGGGGAGAACATGTTCTCACAATGTGCACTGTATTGTATTAACACAGGGGTGGCCAACCTTATCCAGAAAGGGCTGTTGGGTATGAGGATTTTCGCTGCAATTCCCTACTTAGATTACTAATTAGAGGACAGATTGTTTAAAGAGTCCTCACATCTGGGTTTGTACAGCTGACCTAAGAGTTATCCCAAAAACCTATATACTCACTGGCCCTTTGAGGACAGGAATGTCTACCCCTGTATTAGCATATGCAGTTACTAAATGTTACATGGGAGAGGATGTTGTGTAATTACTGTTCATTGTGCTATGTGGTAGACTTAAGCACATATTGTTGCGCTCTGCTGCCAAGGAAGAGGCGAACCCCGTAATGCAGGAGACTGGGAGTTTAATCACACCCACAGGGGCGGGGCAACACAGTGGCGGACAATCACTGCTTAATCAGCATGTTACTTAATACGGATGCAATCTCCCAGACGTTGCAAAGTATTGCCATGCAAATGACACTAATCAAGCAATTCTTTGACTCCAGTCTTCCCCGCTTGGCAAAGCTGGGTGCATCCAAAACCAAAGGGATAATCCAAAGGGGAAGTCGGGTCGATCGCGATGGGTCCAAAGCTGGGGTAGTCAGTCCTACAGGCAAAGACGGGACAAGGGGATGGAGGAATGGAAGGAGCGATGAAGACAGACCGGGGAGGTAGTATCGGGAAGGCGGACAGGGCAAGCAGGGACAGGCAGGGAGGCAGGAGCGTTGACACAAGCAGGGCAGGTGAGAAGGCAGGGCAAGACAAGGCAGGGCAAAACAAGGCAGGGCAAAACAAGGCAGGCAAGACAAGCGGGGAAGACAGGAGACAAAAAAATGCTTGATTAGTGTCATTTGCATGGCAATACTTTGCAACGTCTAGGAGATTGCATCCGTATTAAGTAACATGCTGATTAAGCAGTGATTGTCCGCCACTGTGTTGCCCCGCCCCTCTGGGTGTGACGCATATATTACAAAATTAAAAAAATGAAGCCCAAAATTTTAAATAAAGTGAAATTGATAAAACATAAGGGGAAAGTAAATCATACAATAGGAAATTTAATGGCCAAGAAATTTTCTAATAACCACCATAATATTTCTAGGCCTACAGGATGCATTCCACCATCTCTAACAGCCTAGTTCAGTTACCTCTTCCAACACCTCCTTGTCTTCTGGCAGCTGGCAGTTTGCTGTAACAGCCATGTTGTGCAGCAGTGCATAAACCACAACCACAGCACAGCAATTTCAAGGGTGCAGTTGCAGGTCAGAAGCAGACTTGCTCCGACACTGAAAACGCTGTTTATAATTTAGAGATCAGTGGTCATTGTTGAGACACTACAGCACAACAACAAGGTGTGTCCTCTGCATTTAACCCATATGTGACATTGTGATATAGCAGGGGGCAGCTAATTCAGTGCCCGGGGAGCAGTGCTTGGGGGTAGTACCTTGCTCAGGGTATCTCAGTGGTGCCTTGCCGGTCGGGGATTCTTTCAATTACAAGTATACTTTCCTAACCATTAAGACACCACTGCCAACATATCCGTACCCCTATGGCTCTTTTCATAATGGTGTGTGTGTTTGTGCGAGTGCGGTTATTTCCCCTGTTGGCTTGCTGGATAGGGGTGAGCAGGTAGGGGCACAGAGGGTAACCACTGTCTAAAGAACCAGCAGCCCCCAAAGCCACCACCTACTGCTACTGCGCAGAGAGCAGGGTTGGCCCAGATGAATATATCATGGGTGCTCACTGGACACTAAGCAACAATGTCAGTTAAGGCACTCTGATACATAGATAACGAGGACTAACTAACTAAGGGTAGGTGTGGACCATCACAAAAACAATCAACTAAAAAAAAAGCAGGGTAACAAGCTATAGACACCAGTTTTCTCTCATTGGGTGTTTTACATGATGTGAAGATGATTTAAAAACAAATGGGGTGGGGGCATATTTGCAAGTCACACTGGTGCGTCTAGTTATAATATTATTATATTATTATATTACATTCAGTCACACTGTCTCTGGTCTTACATAATTTTAATATCTCTAATAAGTTCATGTAATGTCAATTGCTCTGTACAAAATTCAAACACTGTATTTCACTGTAACATTTCATTTTTTTTTTGTCAAGCGATTCTCATGTTCATGAAAATGGCCAAATATAAGTCTAATAGGCTACTGCCATCCTTCCATTTTCAAATTAAAAGGGTTTTTGCAAATTTAAATTAGATTCATGGGAGTATTACACACCAACAACCAAAATTATGTGGGTAACATTGCCATGTAAAATTATTTTTTTAATCTGGGTCATGTCAAAACAAAGCCCTTTGTTAGTTCAGTAAGCATGGCAAATGAAATTCCATTCTCATGCATTTCAGTGGATTTTAACAATCAATTTCAATGGATCATACCACAGTATGTCAAAGCTTTTTTATTTTGAGCATAAATCAGACAATAAAATCAATTCAGATTGCAAAATTACAATAAAGGATTATTAAACGTAGCTTTGTTGATGTGTATATAAATATGTTTTCATTTTTTTAAAATGCATCCTGACTTTTATGCAACAGGAAATCAATAATTACTCTATAATAGGATATAGTGAGACAAATGTTTGTCTTAGGCCAGGAACCGATGCCAGTAGATTGTTGTTATGAAGGTTTAAAAAAAAAACAAATTTAAGAAATTGATGAAAAGCAAAAAGCAAACGATATGTGTGATAGCTGACTGTAGGCTTCTCCAAAGAGGTAGATGTAGAAGATAATTTGACTTCTGGGTTTATTGATGACTGGACCCATTTTAAAGTAAAACTAATTAGCTGTCCTGTCAGGGCTGATTGAGATGATTCTAAAATAAGGATTGAACTGAACTGAAGAACTAAAGAATTGAACTGTCCGTAAAGCTGTCTGTAAAACTGCCTTCACCAGCACCTCATAAAATCTCCACAAATGTGTGTATATGATTAGTTTACAGATCAGGGCTCGCTGCAGACAGGATAGGATACCGTCAGACTGAAAATGGCACTTAACTGAGATGCTGCCTGCAGCATATGGAAAACACAGGAGCAGCATAACTGCTTTTGAGTTATTGATCACACTAAAATTAGTTTTGCACTGAGGGAAAGCGTCAACCTGAAACATTCCAGTAGACAACTATAAACAATGAAGTGCTCTGCACCTGAGTGGATCTGACCCATATTGTGTTTAAGAACAAATCAATATACAGAATTTTGGCTTTCATTCAGAACTATACTATAAAAAAGCAAATTTGCCTAATCATTGGATATGGTGTACAGTAAATGTTAGTATTATTAGTAGCATGGACTGAAAATCACTGTCACTAAAAACCCACAGATCTATACCCCATTAAATGTAGAATGCTAACCAATCAGACAAGTGTCCTGGTCAGGTAGTTCTGTTAAGGACCCCTGATCTAGCGTATATAGCGGTGTATGTATGTGTTTGAAATGGACAAATTGAAATCCAAAACAGAGTGTTTCACAATCCACTCAGAAACATGCAATGCATTCAGTGTCAGTCAGTCGAGGCACATCAAGACGAGGATGGAATATTCTTTCTGTCCCACTCTTGCAAGAGAGCAAGTACATGCACTATGGTTTAGGACTACAAAGTCATCCAACTTCCTTTAAATGTATTTTTACTCATCTTAACAGAAAGAATTATCATTTAACCATAAAATCATAAAATAATTTATTTGCATGCTAGGCGTGGTGACAAGGCAGATGCCACTTGTGTAATTGTGTAATTATGTGAATCCTGTGCAATTGTGATATACTTTGCATATACATATATAGTTCTAAATACTATTATATTATATAACATTTATGTTTGTGTGTAAATTTATGATACGTTAGAAGGTTTTGTTTTCTTACATGTTTGGCTTTCTGAAAACTGCAATATTGCCTTTGGCCATGTAGACTAGCATGACTTAATACTCCTGGACCTGTCATGAAAAATGTACTTCAGTGCACTGAAGTCATTGTCAGCATGTGACACACCGATATTTTGGGGTTTCTCTATCCATAGTGCTTATCTAAGCTAAGCGTTCTTAAACCCCAGACTCAAGCCTAGTTCATACTTCACTTTTTTCAGTCCATGGATAGTCTTGTGTACGGAAGCTTCATACTAAATTTGTTCATAGACACAGATGGTCATGTGCATGCATACAACAGTCTTGTTACTAGGCTTGGCTGGTATTAAGCTAATATGCCATACCATGGTCTTTTGAAACCCATACATCAAAATTAGCCAGGACCCCCAGATAAAAAAAATTCCCCACTCTGACTTTTTGACTTACTGTAAGTGCATGGTAGAATCAACCGCTACTGTATGTTCTCAGGTAATGTATGGTGGTGGATCTGGAAGAATGAATGGCAACTGTCATGTCTATATTGAGTTTTATTATGCTATATGAATAGAAATATCGATTGTTCACTGGAAGAGGATGACAAAAAACTATACAAAGCAGATCTTCTTTTACAGCATTGTGTGTTCTATTATACTTAAACTTTATTTGCTTCTTCAAGGACATCATAGCTTCTTCCGAATTGCCAGGCAAAGTATTCCATTGAGAAAACCCTGCCAAATGCTAAAATTAATGTCAACTCCATGTACTGTCTACAAATGGAGACCATAACTTGATAGTGAATGTTAATTAAGTCAGCACAGAGAAAATAATGCAGATCTTGGGGAGATTTTCTGTATGAATATAGTCGGTCTTGACTAGCAGACCATAAAAGGCTTGATATATTTTGTGTGTTATATGTTATATGTAATATGATTTATATGCTTTTTGGTTCATGTATGTGTGTGTGCTTTGTTAATAACTATATAAATTTCTATATGTGGTCAGTTTCAGTACATTTCAGTACAACTGTTTGAAAGACCAGTACTAGAACATCATACAAAATACATGTCTGATTCTGACTGATACTATGTCCAAGAGCCATCTATAATTTCTGCAGGAAAGCAACTACAGCGGAAAAATCTCCTTGGATCCTAAACAACCTTTCGTAGTTTTTTTTCCTGTTACTTTGGTTTCCTTTGAGTTGTTACTCTATTGTATTTGCCGAAGCCTAGCTTCCATCACAATGTGGCTTAGAAAAAAGTCTGCCACACAAATAATTTCTCCCTGACCTTGAAGCATGTTTTTAATAAGTATTTATTTTTTTAAAAATCAGTACAACGGGCAAGTTAACAGTTTCTTTATTCAACCCATTGGCAATCACCACACATTTCAGATGTCTTAGAGCTGAAAAGCAAACAATGTACAGCAAAGTACAATGTACAATGAATTCTATTGAAAGTTCTTTCACCACAAAATTCCAAGACTGCCAGGTAAGTACGGCAGCTTGTTGTTAGTGATGTGCACAGCTTTTGAATTTTTGCTCCAAGGGACCACAAGACAGGAAGGTCAACAGCTGCTCTCCCCTCCCTAGGCCTGACCAAAGTTACCAGACTAAATCTCCCAGTAAACTCAAAGTTCTAGTGATTCCAGAGTTCTTAAACTTCACAAATGTATATATAACATGATTGAGGTAATATAATTTACAAAGAGTGTATTAAATTTTACAATGTGCTCCCTGGAAAGCTTCCAGTTTGTGGTGGTATGGATTTTTGGAATGCTGGGGGCTGGATACTGCTCTGTTCGTTTTTACTAAAGGTCCTCAGTAGACATGTTCTCTGTCTCTGTCTGTCTAGCTCTCTAAGTGAATATAAATTTTGAATCTTCTCCAAGCCTCCTGACGCTGGCATCTGTTTTTGTGGTTCGATACAGAGTGACTAATGCCCTGCAAATACCGAGGACCAAGAGGAGGCAGAGGATCTGGTAATCACATTGGGGGTTGGGGCTTGAATGGCCTCAGGCCACCTTTGTGCAATCACCCATCTTGAGCTGATGTCCTTGGAGTGTCACCATTTGTGTAGGTGTCTCTTATCGCTGAAAAGGCTATTCTATTGAAGCAATTCCTCTTTGATTAATTAGTTTTGATCATACTTTTTTGTGTGTTGTGGAAAGTAACAGTACTAACTTTAGAATTACATTTTTACAGTTTGTACAGTTCATACAGTTTTGGACAATTACATTAAACAGGCCAAAAGAAAGAAAAATGAATGCAACAACATCATAAAAATTCAGAATATCAGGCCATTGTCAGGTGCCATAGACTGAGCTAGCTTCATTACATATGAAGGCCTGTGCAAAAAGATAAATCAATAGCACAAAAATGTTACAGAAATACCAGACTAAAGTTGAGAAACAGTTTTCTGATGTAAATTCTTCAATACACTGTGATCTCTGTCGTGTTGCGGCAGTCACACATCGCTGCTCCTGATTAGGATCTGGCCATTGATACTAACCTCACTGCTGCGGGAAGCTCGCTAAATGAATCATTGCTGCCACTCTCTAGCTCTCTATGGTGTCCTTCAGCACTGGCTGGGGAGTTCACAACACATTCACTGCAGTATTTGGCAGAGTGCCTTTGCCGACCAAATCGATCACCCAAACAAACAGCCATTTCCACCCACACTGAATCCCATATACATCAACCTGGCAGCCTTTCATAATTTGATATTTACAATCTTTAAAAAAAAAAATTCCAGCTCTCACATCACATCTGATAATTTTGATAAACTTCTCTGGACAACATGGATGATTGATTATTGTTATAAGAACTGAATCAATGTTAAGGAAGACAAGGCCAAAAAATGCAGGCAGCCGGGGGAAGGGGTTGCATGGTAAATAACATCTTTACAGAAATGTATGATGGGCCCTGATTTGCCAAGTAATTACTCGCGCAGGCCCTCTGTAATAATTCCTATTACAACCAAAAGGGAAAAGTCTGTAACTCACAGCACTGGGACAAGGTGAAGGCAAGGCCAGGGATGCATGGATCAATATTTCATTTACTTGCTGAGGTTTAGCTTCCACCCCTGTATATTCTTCACAGCAAGAAAAGAGAGAGAGGCAGGGAATCAGCAGGAGAGAAAAGGAATAAGTTTAGCTGAATATGCGACACAAGCTCTAATTTCCTTAGGGTGTTCATATGAGTTGGGGAAGAGAGGGCCTGGGGATCAAGGTCATTCATTACCCACCACTGTCAGGAAAACAAACGGCCATTAGGGTTCTCCGGTCCAACCAGCATCAATCAACAGCTGAATCAGCTTGTGAGAAAACAAAAATGCATTTGCCGTTTGTTTGCAAATTAGCAGGAGAACGTGCCTAGAGCCTTCTCATAAATGTATCGTTTGTTTGTCCCTTGTTTCTTCTGAGGCTGGAAGGAAGTTAAAAAGCCTCGTGGATGAACACTTCCCTCATGCTGCGGAATAAACTGCAATTATACTCGGGACGTTTGTTTAGTTCAGGCCAAGTGGCAATTATTTTATTGCTGCTAATAGTGACTTCAAAGCACAGGGGCCAGTTTCCCTGTTTCCCCCTTGCTGTGCATTAGCCTATTTCTTTAAATCAATTAATTTTATTAAGAGGAAATAGGTCCAGTATCAGTGAATATCAAGTACCAGCCATTTAAAAAGGCTCAGTTTTAGCTCTGAATAAATATTAAATGACGCAGTTGATATGGAGTGAATTCTGATTCCTATTTCTTCCCACCATCATGAATTTCACAGAAGTCATTCCAGCAGGAACTGGAGCGGGGGGGGGGGGGGGGGGGG
>JABFEB020000008.1:22488811-22506377 GCA_019775895.2 Stomatorhinus ivindoensis
GCATCCTACCAGGGGTGACATGGACAACCACTCAGGGTGGCATCCTACCTGGGGTGACATGGACAACCACTCAGGGCAGCATCCTACCAGGGGTGACATGGACAACCACTCAGGGCGGCATCCTACCAGGGGTGACATAGACAACCACTCAGGGCGGCATCCTACCAGGGGTGACATGGACAACCACTCAGGGCGGCATCCTACCAGGGGTGACATGGACAACCACTCAGGGCAGCATCCTACCAGGGGTGACATGGGCAACCACTCAGGGCGGCATCCTACCAGAGGCGGCATGTGGCACTCTCAGGAAAAAAATAAAAGTTTTATTTCTGCAGTCAGTTTTGATCACTGGGTTGGTTTGAGTGAGAATCTATCATATTGTGCATCTCTAATTTCATACAATACTAATTAATGAAAATAGTCACACTAAGAAATGTTACCAATGTTACAAATATTTATAACAAAGTGAATATATAGATTTATGGACAGAAATGTTCTCCTAGCCACAGGATGAGGATTTGTGTGTGCGTGGGTGTTATAGTTTAATATATAATATATAGAATAAGTGTATTATTCTTTTTGTAGATTTGTGGGATACATAATTTGTGCTATTTATTTATATTCAATATCCTAATTTATTTGTTCAGGTGTACCTCGGTCCTTGGAACACAACCTTAATTCGTTCCCGAAGGCTGGTCAAGTTTGATCAAGAGTTAAGATTTGATCAAGGTCCAAGTCACATTTCCCTATAAGAAATAATGTAAATGAATTAAATCCAATCCAGACCCACAAATGACTGCCTTTTTAGTCTTATCTGCCTACCTGACTAAAGATAAAAAAACACTGACAATTAATATAAAACTAATACACACATGAAAAATCACACATATAAAAGCAATAAACATGAAATGAATGACAATCCGATGCTCTGAAGAGAGAAAAGACACACGTGCATCACTGTCAGGTCTCACTATAATTTTCTTTTTAAGTTCTATACTTACTCTCAACACATTCCCCATTGGTTTGCTGCTATCACTGCTCTCTTTCTTAGGGACCATGATTACTGTATTACTAAAAGTGCTGTAGATAAAGCACAAAAAATTCACACTGAACACAGGAACACAGCTTTTGCATGTTGAACTCGGTCGAGACTGAGAGCGATTCATTGGCTTGAGCAGACCAATAAGTCCCATTGACTTTGTAGACGCAGCTTGGTCCGATACGTTTAGCAGATCTGTTTTGTTTTGTTGTGTTTTCAGTCAAGTTGCAGCTGGATTTTCCTTGATTGAACCGTTTGAGGTCCAAATTGGTAGAGTTGAACACGTCTCAAGATGCAAGTCAAAAAAAATTCAACAGACCTGTTTGATGTTGGGTCGAGTTTAGAGGCGTTTGTCCCACTGTATCTGTATTCTGTTTTTTTTTCGTTTTGAAATGAAAATTTATTTTTGTTATGTTTGCTCATTTGAATGTCTTCATAAAAATTATGATTAGTTGAGTAATGTGCCCTTTCTGTTGGAGGGGGGTGGGATGGGGTTGTGTTCATTCGGGGCGCCAAACAAGCTAGAACTGCCACTGCGAAAGGTATAGCAGCAGGCATTTGAGGTGTTACCACCATGAATACAGAAGCTTGGGTAGGGTTGGCAGTTTTGAGAGATACTGGTCGAGGGGCCTGGACTGGCTGGCACAGGGGGGCATTAAACTTGCTTGTGTGGACATCACAGGGACAGAAATGAAAAACACAAGGCTACAGAAGCACAGAAATGAAAAAAGCCATTCTAATAAACAAAGCAAGGAATCCACAGCATCAGGCTTGTTCTGCCCCAAACAGGGTTATCTGTCCCTTTGCTGCATTGGGTTTTTCTCAATCTGTGATACAAAAACAGTACAATAAAGTATGCCATTTAAATGCTAGGCCCATAAATATACTCACAAGCCTAGAGCTACATTTACCCTCAAGTAAAGATTATGACACCTTTTCTGCTGTGGCGCAGGCCCGTTTTCTTTCACTGATTGCCACTCCCCTATGGTAGCGAATTTGCAAAGACGGGACATCCATTCTCCGTCATTCATTGCACAATGTTTTTTGGGAATGTGTGCCATCTGCCATTACAAAAAAGGAATATTACCATGAACTGTGCTATTTTTGCAAGAAAGCCAAAGCTATCTTTGTTCTACTTAATTATTTAATTTGAGGTACACATGAAAAAAGAAATCGATTAAATGTTATTTATTATGCAAGGTAAGTTTATTTGTATAGCACGATTTCAGACACAAGGTCAAAGTACTTTGCAGAAATATTTTTAAATGAGCACAAATGAGTGACAAAAAGTAACAAATTAAAGCATAAATACAATTTAAATTCCATCCATCCATTTTCTGGAACCCTTTTTCTTATTCAAGGTCACGGAAAGGTACAGAGCCTATCCCAGAGGCTATGGGTGTAAGACATGGACACTCACACACCATACACTCACACATGCACACTGATGGAGAATTTGGTCACTCCAGTTAGCCTGGGGAAGCTGGCGTACCTTGAGGAAACCCCACGGCGACACAGGGAGAACATGCAAACTTCACACACATGGAACCCTGGCAGAGTGTTGAACCCAGGTCCCAGAGGTGTGAGCCAACTGCTAACTACTGGATCAACGTGCCACCCTTAAATTCAGTCTGATATTTAAATAAAATAAATGAAGATAAATAAAGGAAAGGCATTGCTCAGTTGAATTTTCTTTTTTCCTGTATCCAACATTCTACTAGATTGGAGATTTCATTTGTCATGTACTCAGTTGTGCAAGTCCAGTATGTGGTGATATGTAAGCCTGATCCACTCCTGAAACTGTCAAAAAACAGAACAAAGGATCGATTAGAAAACGTTAAATATTAAATTAAACTATTAGAAAAATGAATGGTGCACAGAATGAGATGGAAGCAATGCTTGTGACTGGGAGGAGTGGGGGGCAATTAGTATGAAGGTGGTATTAGACAGCTGTTGGGGGCAAAATTTATGAATTGTATTTTTTCTAGAGTGGGGAGGAGCTGAGATGGTCCCTTGTTTTGCATAAAATTTTAACAGCTTTGGAATTACCTTGTTCACAAGGAACGGATGATGCTGGTATACAGAAGAATTTCTGGCCCAACATATACAAGTGGAGGTACAGTGAATTGTGCATTTCCCAGTACTGTATAGGGCCATCCATCAGTTCTGGGATAACTGGTTTTTGTAGGTATCGCTGCATAGCACCTACTGTTAAACCGTGGATTCACCTGCCGTGCTCCATACTGGCATCTAAGTGGCACCATAGATTTCTACTTGTGAAATGTAGACAAAAGGCACTTTGTAAGTACATATGTGTGCAGGCAATACAAGACAAAACAAAGATATACAATAAAACACAGCAGAGGAAGGTGCAGATTATGATGATGGAAATACTGGTGATGATATTCATGGTGTTGAAGAGGAGGAGGATGATCATTCTAAAACTGGTTCTGAGGCTCTTAAAAATGGCAGCACACTCTGCTCTTAGTCTTTTCGTGGCCTCTGTAGCCTTTTGATAGCTCAAAAAGCCAAATGCCTTAAACCTTGGATCCTGCAACGTGGCCGGAGTTAAAATGTTCATTGCTTCAAAATCTTATAAGATTCTCACCCAGCTGGAGACCTTTTGGTGTGCTTAAAGTTAGCATATCATCCTGCACTGAATAGTCAATCATTTTTAAAAGAGGTATGACCTTGGACCCAGACACTTTCTTCTCCTCTGACAATTCAGTGGCTGCATCATTAAAACTTGACAACACTGTGATACACTCCCTTGTATGGTTATAGTCATTTGCTGTTAGAGGTTGTATGTCTGTAATGATGCTAATGCAACTCTTGCCAGTTCTTGCAAACCATGAAGTCACTGGAACTTAAGGAGCACGCTATTCCAACCAGTGTCCACCTCTTGAATAAGATTTAGAGTAGGATGTCCCATTTGTTCCTGTACCTGCACAATATAGGACCGTCAGTTATACCTAGAACAAAATAATGAGAGTAAGAACAAGAAGGGTACTGTATGTGAAAAATATGGAGTGAATACCTTTACTTTTGTGCTTGATCTGACATACTGATCCGTATGTTGTACCCTAGAGTGGATTTCTATAAGGCCCAGGGTCTGCTCCAGTTCTTTCTTTACCACCAAATTTAAGCCATGTGCCATGCAAATAGCATGCTTCAGTAGGAGATCCTGCGCTCATGCTACCATGTTTGTAGCAGCATCTCTGACAATGCAAGTCACCTTCTTCCTTATTCCCTATTTTTCCATAAGGGAGGTTTTCACTCCTGCAGTATTTTCAGCACTGTGGCTGCAGGAGGATTTACGCACACCCAATGGCATTGTCTTCAGTTTGTTGTAATCTGTGAAATGACACTTCACTGCCAGGTCTGCTTCCATTTTAATGGAGGTCGACATGTCTGAAGTGAGGCTCACTGCACTTCCCCTTTGGGTTTGGCCTTTAACCTTCAGCTCCTTATATTTTAACTCCACACCACCTTTAGGGCTTTTAGAAGAGAAGACGGGTGACTGACTGCCAAATAATAACTGTCTTTCGTTATTTTAATTTTCTGATACACACCTACCTGATAGGGAGAATATAGGTAGGGTACAGTTTGTTAACAAAATCCCTGAACCCCTAATCCTCCACTATTTTAAATGGTTGTGAATCTTTCACAACTATTAATATGTTCACTAGGGCCTCATCCACATTTTGCTTTCTTGATGCAAATACCAATAGCAAAGTTGCATATCAATCCATTTGCTTTTAGGACAGAACTCAGAAAAATGTCACTTTATATAATAATATATTTCCACATACCATGACCAGAGTTGGCTTGGCTTGTTGAGTTCTGTCCTCTACGTAAAGCTCTATAATGCCACAACATGGGTGAGATGTTGTTGTTATAAATCAATTCCTTGGCACATAAGACACCTTACCTTTGGAATGAAATCACACATTTCATTAGAAGGATCTGAATGATCTGGCAGCTTCATATTACATAATTACACCAAACGGACATTAACAAATGAATTAAAATGTCAAAATATTGACTAATACACATGTTCCTTGTTGGGAGTAATCAAATCAAAACATTCTGAAATTAGGGATATCTTATACTTACTCCAATGAATACAATCAACACTCCACTATCCTACACTACAAAGTCACGCTTCTCCGTTCCGACTTTTCAGAGTTTCAGGAAGTGTTGTGACAACCGCTGAACTGAATAAATATACATTCGTGAGTGAAGGTTCACACGTCATGGGTGATACTATCATCTCTCCTTGACACAAGCATCGGCACGGGGCTTCACTGAACAGTGACATGCGTACTCGACACACGCTTCAGCACCTTGGTACCAGACGTACCACCTCTACTCGTCACTACCACTAAAAACCCACACATATACCCCATTAAGCATATAATGGTTACCAATTAGGCAAGTGTCCTGGTCAGATAGTTCCATTGGGGATCCCTTACCTAGTGTATGTAATCACTATTTTGTAGTGTATGTATGAAATGTATGCATGCATATGAAAATACAGGACGAAACGAAATTCAAAACAGAGTGCTTCACAATCCACATGGGAACATGCGATGCATTCTGTCGGTATGCATATCAAGACATTTGGGGAAATTACATGCTTCCAACTTTGTGGGAACAGTCTTGGGAAGGCTCTTCTCTGTTCCAGCATGACTGTGCTCCAGTGCACAAAGCAAGACCCATAAAGACATGGTTTGGTGAGTTTGGTGTGGAAAAACTTGGCTGGCCCCCATGAAGTCTTGACCTCAACCCCATTGGACACCTTTCGGGTGAACTACAGTAGAATGAAAATTGTGAGCCAGGCCTTCATGTCCAACATCTCACAAATGCTCTTCTAGATGAATGGGCAAAAATTCCCAACAGACACACTAAAATCTTGTGGGAAGCCTCTTAGGAGAGTGGCAGCTGTTATAGCTGCAAAGGGGGGACTAAGTCCATATTGATGCCTATGAATTTAGAATAGGATTTCATAAATGTTCCTGTGGGTGTAATGGTCAGGTGTCCCAATACTCTTGTACATATATATATATAATGTGTGTGTGTGTGTGTACACATACGTGCACGCACACACAGTAGTCCCCTTTAATACATGGGGGATATGTTTCAAAATCACCAGTGGATGCCTGAAACCGTATAAACCATTTTTTTCATATACATCCATACCTATGATAAACAATAGCTATTAATAAAATAAGAATAACTAATAACAAAATTGAACATTGAAAACATTACCTTGCACTGCAATACCGCAACCGTCGATCTAATTCTCTCTTCAAACACTTACAGTAAGTCAAAAATGTTTGTCTCAAAATTCACTATACGCAGCTGTGTCCAACACTCTGCCAGCATCTTGATAAGCAGAGCAAGCAATGTGACAGGGTTTCTCTGCAGGAAACTGCAGGAAACATAACACACGACATGTGCCATTGTAGACCTTGTTCAGCTGCCCCTGACTCATTAGGCTCTCTGACAAGCTCCTAATGAAGAAGGCTGACACACTGGTCTATACATGGTGTAAGCCGTTATGATAATGGACACTTTTTAAAATTTCCACATTTGTGTGTTTATCATATGTGTGTAATTATAGATTGTCATTGATACTTTAAGATGAACATGGACATATTCATATTTAAACATTTATCCCCTTAATCTTCCCTTATCATTTATTTCCCTTTTCTCTTCTTCCTTTGATTAATTCTCTCATTTTCTCTTCTTCACTTGACACATTACTGTATCTATGTTACTCAGCGTTTTGGCATATTTGCCTTGATTTGTGAAATTCCATAAAGTCCTGACTATTAATGCTGATATTTCAGGCAATGGCACAATCACCATAGAAACCAGTTCAGGTGGTAGATCTGCCACCAGACAGTAATGCTCTATGTGGCACTTTATGCTAATGTTTAACACTTTTGGCCAGTGTAGGGGCTATTGTCAGCAGTATTATTATTTTATCCTCAATTCTGTAGGGGGACCTGCATTAATCCCTAAAGAGCCACAATGTTACACCACTGTACTAGCAACCCCATGAGAGTTTTTGATCAGTAAAATCATATTTCAAAAGTTATGAGTAAATGAACAATATAAACCATATCACAGGTCCTTACATAAAAGTGTCAGATCACATCATGTCTTTCTAGGAATGACTGTAAAGCTAAATAACAAATACACTCTATGGACAAAAGTATTGGGACATCTGGCTGCTACATTGTGAGGTCAGGCACTGATGTTGGGCATGAAGGTCTGGTTCATAATCTCTATTCAAGTTAATCCCAGAGGTGTCTAATGGGGTTGAGGTCAGGGCATTGTGCAGGGCAGTCAAGTTCTTCCACACCAAACTCACCCAACCATGTCTTTATGGACCTTTGTGCACTGGGGCACTGTCATACTAGAACAGTAAAGGTCCTTCCCCAAACTGTTCCCACAAAGTTGGAAGCATAGAATTGTCCAAAACGTCTTGGCATGCTGAAGAATTAGGAGTTCTCTTCACTGGAACTAAGTGACCTAACGCAGTCCATGAAAAAATAACCCATACTATTATCCCTCTCCACCAAATGTTACCATTGGCACAATGAAGTCAGGCTGGCAATGTTCTCTTGGCATCCACCAAACCCAGACTCATCCACCAGACTGCCAGACAGAGAAGAGTGATTCATCACTCCGTAGAACAGTCTTCCACTGCTCCAGAGTCCAAAGGTGGTGTGCTTTAACCCATTCCACCTGACGCTTGGCATTTTGTTTCGTGATGTGAGACTCGCATGCAGCTGCTCAGCCATGGAAGCCCATTCCATGAAGCTCCCAGAGCACCGTTTTTGTGTGGAGGTTAATGCCAGAGGAAGTTTGGAACTCTTCAGTTAATGAGCAAACAGAGCACTGGTGACTATGTGCCTCAGCAATCGGCGACCTTGCTCTGTTACTTTACATGGTCTGCCACTTTGTGGTTGAGTTTCTGTTGTTCCTAAACACTTCCATTTACTGTACAATAGTACCACTTACAGTTGACTTTGGAATAGCTAGCAGAGAAGAAATTTCATGAATTGAAAAACAGCAGAGGTGGCATCCTATGACAGTACCACACTTGATATCACTGAGCTCTGAGACCCATTCTGACACAAATGTCTGTAATCCTGACTGCATTGCTAGGTGCTTGATTTTATACGCCTGTGCCAATAGGTCTGAATGAAACACCTGAATTCAATGATTACGAGGTGTGTCCCAATACTTTTGTCCATATAATGTTCTTGCAAATGATCTAGTCAGGTCTTTAAATTCAGCCGAAGTTTAATGGCAACATGTGACAATGTAATTCTTAATACTAATCATCTTAATCTTTAACAAGTGTGGATTCCAAGTTGTAAACAATGAGTGGCACAAAAGTGTTTAAAAGGGGGAAAAACTTTAGTGTTATTTTTATCTGGATTTGGAACATGTAATCCAGCCAAGTCAGCCTCCTTTATAATGATGTGTGCTGATGCGTTGAGTGTGAGTCACGCACCCATGAGGTCACCAAAGCACGTGCAGCAGGACTCCTGGGACATGGAGTATTGAACTGAGTCCACGTAATGGATGACCTCATGACCTACGCCGTGTGAGGTGACATGGAGTAGGTATAGTCGGTTGCTTGAACCTACCATTTCCATCTCACACACCCTGACCTTTAGGCATGCTGGGGTCAGGCTGCACTCAGAGTGATTTACCTACCCATTCCTGGACTTTTGAGTACTTAGGCAGACTTTGCCGCAGACTGTAGCTGAGGGGGAAGATTTGCTGCTGTCTAAATGGTACTAGTGAGTATTGAATTATGTCCACACAGGAATTATATCCTTTTGTTCCTGTCTGATTGCAGCCTTGGAGTGAATGGTATATAGGTAATAGGGAAGAGCGGGTTAATCGTGCACTTCATATGACAGTAATCAGTTAAAAAAAATCAAACCCAACCTGACCTTCCATCATCCCTTCCACTTAACTCTGAAGCTTGAATAAAAAGTTCTAATAAATCACTGACAGTAGAACGAATTTAAGGTAGTAATTTTCTTTTGTGATTATAACTAGATTTGCTGGTCTATGGGGAAAAGTCAAGTGCAAATTTGCCTTTCCCATTTTATAAAAGCACACAGAAACAAAATCAAAGTCTTCAAAGATTTTTTTTCTTGCAAATGGCAAAAGATATTATTGCTTAGCCATTCAAAGAAATCTTCTACTTTTATATATTTTTACCAACTTATTCTTCAGTTCCAAAACTTTTTTTCCTGTGGACTGTGAGCATGCAGCCTCAGCGTTTGTGTCTGGCAGACACTATGTGCATTGGTGAGCGTCAACTGCGCATGTACAAAGAAATTGACTACGTATTTCCAGTAGGAGGCAGCAATGACTTTAACAGCTTAGAGGTTTATGAAAAAAAGAATAAAAGAAAAATAGCTGTTGTTATAGCTGTTATGGTGAGCAGCTATATGAAGAGGAGTGGAGGTACTCATACATCTATATATTCTAATCATCCAGACTGAATACTGCTAATTATTTTGCCAGTGTTTCAAAATACTGCAGTATGCTGTATCTTTACTTACTACCCATGGACCATACTACTCTATCACTATACTACCCATGCAACTAACAACTTTAACAACCAACCAAGTAACAACTTTAAAAATGTTCATGAAAGCTGATCCATTTCAGTACACTGCTTGAATTTGCATTTGACAGTAATGCAGTGCATTTACTTGAGCACTATACTTTTTTTTTTTTTTGAGCCTCTGTCCTTGAGTATCAATGTTTTGGGAAACTCGTGACTTTACACCACTATATCCGAAAGATAGAAATTGTATTTTTAATTCTACACACTGTCAGGGTTATGTCAGGACAGAACCATGCTGTTTTGTGGGGGTGGGGGGTGTTAAAAAAATAAAATGACAACGGCGGTACTTTTGCTGATTCAATTTTTATTCTAGAGGTTCTACAAGCATATCAGTGCCTTCAGTAGGTTATTTCAGAGTAATGAGGTTCTGGGCAGCAGATGAGGTAGTCGCAGTACCTCCCTGCTAGGTGTGTACCTGTCAGAGAGAAGAAGTGGAGGAGTTGTCCAAGGTTTGTCACAGTATGTATACAAGACTCTTCACACACGACCGTTTGCAGACCATAATGGCGCACGGGAAAATTAAATAAGAAATAGGCGAAACCCTCCAATACTGCCGGAGAAAGGCCTTATTTTGCACCATGTGACAGCTCACACAATGGGGGTCCAGAGGTAACACACTACTGTTTATTTGGCAAAAACCCCTAGAGGGCTTCCTGTACATGGCAAGGTCACAGGGGAGCAAATAACAGCCAATTAGTCAACTGTGGACCTTACAAAACCTTGATCCTGACAAGCTCTGCCATCACTTGCATCATCATTTACCATGGCCCCTGTCACGTGATTTTCCTCTTCTACTACCTTGGTATTAGGGAGCACAGAAAACTGGCTTCATGTGAGGTTATGTCCACAGTCGTATATTTTGGAGTTTTCAGTCGAAAAACAATTTCCATCCACGCAGGCCTTGAGTGAAAAAATGAAATTAATATAGCTATTAGCCTACATTGGGCATGAGAACATTGATATAGTGACCAGTAAATTAGTTTCTTCTGTGCAAATATTCGGCAGTCACATTGTTTACGCACTCCCAACGGCATTGTCTTCAGTTTGTTGTAATCTGTGAAATGACACACTATTTAGCTGCATACAGGTTGGTAACAGAGAAAGCACTATTAAAAGCAGGTCCTAAATACCTGCAATACTTGAATACAGATTACTTCTGTGCAGGGTGACCAGTTAGACAATCACTGTGTTCCAGTCAAGTCAGAGGTTGGAATTTCCAAGTTCCAAGCTGTAGCTCTTCCATGAGCCATGGCACCAAATGTAAAAGATCAACACAGTTGACTGCCAAAATCTAATTGTATGAATTTAATCCATTATTATTCATTCTTTATAGTCAGTCTTTTGGCTACTAGCTCCTAGAATCATTTGGAACTAGATTAATTTTATGATCAGTCTTTGGGCTACTATTTTCTAGACTCAGTTGGAACTAGATTAACTCCAGTAGTAATGTTGTTTTCATAGTACTCAGTTGGAACTAGATTGATGCCACTAGTATTGTTGTTTTCATAGTACTCAAAAGCATCTGGTAGTCTATGCCAATTAGTTCTCTTGGGTAACTAATAAACGATAGTTTTGGTCTCCCTTAAGGTGTGAATTAGGGGTCAGAGGCATAATCGTAAAGTGCTTTGGAAAAAAGTGCTATATAAATGCAGTCCATTTACCATGAACAATTAACTATCCTTTTTCTCTCATACTGCTAAGCTTTCTCACTCTTGTCAGCTTCTCTTCAGCATTAGAAGGGTTCATCCATTTCCTTCCACACAGGCCACTCAGGTACTTGTTCAATCCCTAGTCATCTCAAGAGTAGAATACTGTAACTCAGTCCTGTAACTCAGTCCTGTAACTCAGTCCTAGCAAGTCTGCCTCTGGGCACCATTTGGAACCAATCGGCGCATATTCTACAACACTGATCAGTATAACTTAAACCATAAGCGATAATTTACTAGCATCTTTTTCTTCTTCCTGGCATCTTTTTTCTCTTCCTCTTCCTGGCATCTTTTTTCTCTTCCACAATTAGCTACCAGCATATTAGTGCTCTATCGGCCATACATAAACTTTGGCTATAATCCAAACTACGGACATGCACCTCAAATCTATCTCGGTCCTCACATCTCTTAGACTCAGAAGATCCCGTACACAACTCCATACCACTAGTAACCTTATCTACCCTCCCCTGCTGTCTCAGTCTCAGACCAGGGTGGTAGGTGGGCTCTGGAATTGTCTGTCTACACACCCCTCTCTCTGTCCTATGTTAACATCACATCATTTGAATTACATGCAGTTTCAGTTTCTTCTCCGATTAACCTTCTCTTCATTGTCATCTACCACCCTGCTGGTCCCCTAGGTCACTTTTATGAAGCAAAAGACATACTCTTCAGTCTCTTCCCTCTCATTCTCTTCAAAGACTTCAACCTCCCCCTGGAAAAGCTTCATTTCTCGTGCCTTCTCCCTCTTCTCTGTTCCTTCACTCTGATATCCAATTACTGCTTTCCCACACACAAAGGAAGAAATGCCCTGGACCTGGCCTTCAGCCATCCTTTTCTGGCTTCTGACATTATTGCCACACCTCTTCACATCTCTGATCATCACTTTGTATCCTTTACCACCACCCTACCTATCCTGCCTAAACTTAGCTATGAATATTTCTCCCTCACTCGACAAAACCACCGCTCTGTCTCCTTCATCTATTGCTTCTTGCACTCTGTCACACTTTCCAGACTCCTTTTCCTCCCTACCACTAGAGTGAGCAACTAACACTCTTCCCTCCTCACTTTCTTCATCCATGGATCACCTCTGTCCAATATCTTCCAAACCCAGGAAGATAACTCACCCTGCTCCTTGGCTATTGGATGTGTTGCGTATCAGTTGAAGAGAATTAAGAGCAGCTGAGAGAAAGTGAAAGAAATCTCGACACAGATCTGTCTTCGTACCATACACTCCTGTGCAAATTTTCATCTGAAGTGACTGCTGCTAAGTGCCTTCTACAAGGAGACACTGGAAACCTCTGCACATGATCTTTACAAACTCTGCCTGCTCCATCTTCCCTGACTTTGCCATCTTCTTTGATGAGAAGATTGATTAAATCTACCATATTTTCTCCCACCCCAACTATTCACTATACATTAAAGATTTCTCTCCCCTTTCACTGGCTCAATTCTCCAATCTAGCAGCAGAAGACATCCTGCATGTTATCTCATCATACAATCATTCCACCGACCCAATGGATCCAATCCCTGCCACAATGCTCCAAACAATCTCTCGAGACCTTCTCTCCTTCATCACTACTACCATTAATAACTCCATAACATCTGGTCATGTATCAGCCACATTCAGAAAAGCCAGGGTAATTCCATCCAGAAGAAACCCACACTGAATCCCTCAGACATCAGCAATTATCATCCAGTATGTCTTCTCTTTTTTCTTTCAAAAATCCTTGAATTCACAGATTACAATCAGCTATCTTTCTATCTCTCTTAGAGTAACCTTCACGATCTTAACCAATCTGGCTTCAAAGCAGCACATTCCACAGAGACTGCCCTCTTGGTTCTCACTGAGAAGCTACATGCTGCCCAAGCGGCTAAAGTGTCATCTGCCCTCATCCTCCTTAACATTTCAGCAGCATTTCACACAGTCAACCACAAGACTCTCTCGTCCATTCTTATGAGTCTTGGAATGCTTGGCTCAGCATGGCAATGTTTTGCTTTCTACCTAGAAGGCCATTCATAGCAAGTGACATGGAAGGAATCCACAACTACTCCACGCAGACGTCCCTCAGAGCTCCAATCCTGGTCCTCTTCTGCTCTCCCTCTATACTAGGTCTCTTGGTGAGGTCATATTCCCACAGGGTTCTCTTATCACTGCTATGCAGACGACACTCAACTTATCCTTTCCTTTCCTCCATCAGACACTCAAGTCTCCACTCAGATTTCTGCATGTCTGGTAGACATCTCACCATGGATGACAGCTCCTCAGCTGAAAGTCAAACACTGCAAAACTGATCTGCTATTTATCCCAGCTGACTCATCCCCACACCAGGATCTTGTGATCACCCTGAACAACTCTCTGATTTGTCCTTTGGATACCGCTCGTAACCTTGAGGTAACCATGGCCAATCACCTGTCCTTTTCCTCTCACATTGCGAATCTTTCCTGCTCATGTCAATTTTTCCTCTTCTACATCAGAAGGGTTCATTCATTTCCTTCCACACAGGCCCCTCAGAAACTTGTTCAATCTCTTGTCACCTCGAGACTAGACTACTGTAACTAACTCCTAGCAGGTCTGCCTGTGAGTGCCATTCATCCTCTGCAACTGATCCAGAATACAGCTGCCTGACTCATTTTCAACTTTCCCAAGTTCCTCAGTCCCAGACCATTGCTACACTCCCTCCACTGGCTTCCTGTAGCTGCCCACATCAGATTCAAAGCACTGGTGCTTGCCTACAAAGCCAGAAATGGACCAGCATCTTCATACCTAAAAGAACTTATCTCACCCTACAATGCACCATGCCCTCTTTGATCCTCCAACATTGCTCAACTGGTCCCACCATCTTTCAAGGCACAAGGAAGACTGCACCTAGACTCTTCTCTGTTTTGGCACCTAAGTGGTGGAATGAACTTCCCCTAGATGTCTGAACAGCTAAGCCTTCCAACGACGACTAAAAACCTACCTCTTTTGGAATTACTTGAATCAGCACTTCAAGGATTATACAGTTATTATTTTAAAAAATGTACTTGCTGACAGAGTTTTTTTTAAAGTGATAGTATTCTTTGCCGGGTTCTACTAACCAGTATCAGAATGTATTCACGGTGAGACTTCTAAGCACTTACGAAATGCCATAAATGTAAATATTCTATAAAATAAGTATAAACCACATATTTAGCTCCGTTTATGCAGCGAAATTTCATTTCTTTAAGCTAGCTATGGACTGCTAAAACTACCTATAATTTCATAAATAATATAAAATAATTTCAATTTCAATATTTGCTATATATTTTGACATCAATCTACATACATCCATTTTGTTTTACTTATAGTATTTTTATCGTAATGTAACACAGGAAAAAACACTTTGTATGCCCTTCATTTGATTATTTACCATTCACAATGATTGCTCCTGTGGAGGTAGCCATGTTGTCTGACTTCACAGCACCTGCTTTTCAGTACGGTCAGGGTACACAAAATTGGCCAAAGTTTCCCAGTCAGGACTCTGACTTTGACAGCTGTTCAATCTTCTTCTTTCAAGTAGGAGGTCAGACATTTTTGAGATCCAGGCAACACAAGAGAGGTTGTGACTAGCAGGATTGAATCATAGATGAGCCATGTGATAAGTAGGGACTAATTAGGGCACTTTTAAGAGTCTTAGTGGGCTGAAAACTCCCAGGTGGTGAGGAAAAATGGCAAAAATGGTGAATAATCCCTACATTCTTAAATATAAATGTGTGTGGATGTAGTCTTGGTGAAGCAAGCACAGGATTTTGGCACATAACTTAGAGACTGTATTTATGGACCAGATGGGTGAAAGGACTTAATTTGCGCCACTAAATTAGAAGCTCCAGTAATCTTCGTTCATCTGCCCACCACTGATTGATAAACTTAAAATCTGAAAACATATATCTGCATTGTACAAACAGGGACACCAGCAGAAAGAAACAACCCTTGTGTTTTAGTGATTTGTATTAGTGCCTTTAGTTTTCTTTTTTCTTTAGTTGCATTAATGAAAGGAGTTATTGCTCTCACATTTTACATTAAAATGGGGCCATCCATCTCCTAATCAAAGCGAAAAGTATTTGCATGAGTATGTAATTATTTTTAATTATTTTAGTTTACAATCAGCTTGATCTGAGCATCTCACACTTCTGTCACATGCTGCACAAGAAAGGATGCTGTGAAAGAAAGGGTGGATTCCACATCACATCTCTGAGTGAAGACTGTGACCCTGCCTGCCCACCATGCACTATGCCATTGATGCTTTCTGAAGAAGATGATACTAACAACAAGAGAAAAAAAAGTGCTGTGACAGCTAACAAAGATGATGTCCACGACAGGCAAGGTCAAGGGGAGTGGAAGCCAGCCAGGTCATGACAATGGAAGTTGAAAGATTCCATGTAGGTGATTCCACCTTACTTTCCAAATATTGCCCCCACTTATTACCTTAGAGCATTTCTTAAGGAAACCCTTCTTCTCCACAGCTTTCAGGCCACCATCCTGCCATGTCTAGGACCCACAGGAGAGTCAGCATGTGATCTATTCTGGCATGCATTACAAAGGTGCCCAGCTCCATGGCATATTAATACATAGGCTGGTCCCACAAAGTGCTCCCGTTAGTAGCCACAAATAATGCCTCCATTTTTCTCATGGAAACAATCATTCCATCCCATGAATAGTGACTGAAACTAAAGCTGTCGCCTAGCTCAGAGAATGACTCAAAAGAGATCTCCCATTTTTAATTAAATGCCTGTAAACGCCATTCCCTCTTCCTGTTCATGGGAAATACAACTAGTGAATGCAAGTATAGATACTATAGTTCCTGGGTAGCTATGGGACTAGCTTAGTTCACAGCGGTTCACTGGAAACACCGGAAATAATAAATAGTGATAAATAGATGGTGATTGCACTGGTACTCTTCCAGAAATTCTCCAGAGACATGAAAGATTGAATTCCAGTTTAATTGGAGCCTTGCCGTATTGGTAATAATATAGTACATGTCTATGCAACACAGAGTTTTGCTCATGTGTATGCTGGTATACTCTGGGAATTTGTGTAAAGTAGCTTTTGCAGTAACTCCATTACAACCAGACTTCCTGCAAAATGACAAGTTAGTGAATAGCAGGTACTATGACAATAATGCAGCCATTTAATTATAATCCTGTTGGGTTTATATGGTTTTGCTAACTCTCCTTTTATTGGCAAAAGTGCTACTATTTCTACTATTTTATATGTCTCCCCAGCACAATGATCTGCTTGCTGAACAGTAAAATGTAAATGAATGAATACCACAATAAATTGGACCCCTAGTGTTCTTCAGACACAGAGCTTCACAAGTGAGGCCCCAGTACGAGCCAGCGGTGTAGCTGCTGTGATCACTAATGTTTAAGAAAGACTCTAAAGAGAGAAAAATCCCCCTCACTCCTCCCAGCCCCCACCCCAAGCTGATGTTGTCCATGCCTCCCCTTACCCACAGAGCAATAAAAAGCTCTTTGTTGTTCACTCCAGCATAAATCATTTACAGGCTTTACATAAATTTGGGTAATCTCTTTCAGGAGGTCGGACCACCAATCTCATTGGTGACCAGCCAGAGGATCTCTGTGGTTAAAAACAACTTCCAGATCCAAAATTAGAATGATAGGGGCTGAATGACTGCAGACATTTTTCATTTTTGTTTTGACTAGTTTGCTGAAAGACTGTAAATGACTGATATTCCATGGTGCTCTGAGAAAGTCTGATGACAGGACACAAAAACCAATCCAGGGATTTGCTTTGTTGTTCATTCAGTATAATGAAGAGGCCATCTACTGTATGCCTGTGGGAGAACAAAATGTATTTTATGTACCAGTGCAACATGACGCTATTTATATTTAAATAAGGAAAACTAGCAGAAAAGGTGAGACAAATTTTAACTAAGCTTTAACTCACTAAAAATATGACTGTATCATTCGAAAACAAAATGAACTGAAAGTGAAGAGATTTTATTTTTTATTTGTGGTTACGTGTTGCTCATTATTCGTTGAAAGTATTTTTAATTCTAAGATAATTTTAAAATGAAAGATGTGCAAATGCACATGTTTATGATAAAAATCCTGGTGTAGGTCACTGTGGGGGGGTGGGGGGGGGGGGTGGTTGAGCAAGGAATTAAACAA
>JABFEB020000008.1:22506477-22518083 GCA_019775895.2 Stomatorhinus ivindoensis
GAGCTAGGAATGACACAAAGCTAGAGTGCACCCTAAATAGGATGCTGGGTCACTGCAGGTCACACACACACACAATCATACTCTCAGGGCAATAGCCTACCTGTAAGTCTTTGTGGTGCACCATGAAACTCACGTGATACACTTAAATTCCACATACCTAAGTGGTGTGAGGGAACAGTGCTAGCCAATACATGCAAGCGTATATTTTATTTCCTAATATTTAGTGCAATGAGGTGCCAGGTGTGAAACAAGTGTCTCTGCTAGCATGAGCCTGACGCAGTCATCATTTTCCCATTCGACGTCCACTTCGTTTAAATAACAAGTGCACTTATACCCATCTGAGTGCCCATTGGCGTGTCGCTCTTAAAATGAGATGGAATTGGCACATTATCTTGAGAGAGCCAAAAGCAATTGCACTATTGGCCAACCAAAACCTGGTCTAAAGTCAATGGCACAGCATTCCACCAATATTTTACGGATGCATTTTCAAGAGAGTAACATGCCCCTAATAGGTGAGTGCGCAGCGCACATACATCGTTCGTTACACACACACACACACAGATGTTTAGCAGTGCACAAACATGCAAAACATTAAAAATGTTACTATATGCAAATAACATTTACACATGTGTACTTTATAGAAAATATTCCTCGAAATTCAGATCATTTAGCTGAAGAATTCCAAATCCAGAAACTTCTCTGAAGAATTATGTCATATGCAAGCACTGGACTGATGACCTGTTTTTCATCTGCTTTAATATGATATTGTCCACTGGGTCCTCCTTTTATGAGAAATAGGCTAAGTTTAGTCCCAAGAAATCAAACCAACCACATAACAACTGTAATGTTTTGCTGAATTTTATGCTAACTTGCTGCTGCAGAACTTGTCAGTATGGAGTAGAGCGGGAAGAGGAAAGGTTAAGTATAGCTTTGCACAGAACGATCTTTACTTCTCGGGTAGGGCTAAAACAGTACACCTATTCCTCAGGTGCCATTTGGTTACATCATTCTTGATTTGGAACGCACAATGAAATTAATTAATACATTTCTTGACACAGGCGGAACGTAAAATCTCAAGTTAATATTTATTATTATAAATGAGCAAAAAAAAATTAAGTATCCTTACTTAATGTGTCATTTGTAAATAAACAACATGTTGCTTTAGTCAGAATTTACATTTATACAATAAAAATGCTACTTTGGAGCTGAAAATTAAGGCGAAAGACATAAAATCTGATTGTGATATTGAAATTTGAGTTTGAATGGAGATGGTGTGAAATTAGAACATAAGTATTCCAGAAGCAACTTTACCTTCCAGATTTAACATTGTCTGTGTGTTCAGCCTGTCTGTATCTTGTTCATCTTCCCATTAGGAAGGTATCAACACAGCACACGACAAATTGCTTGTCCCTTAGCACCTCCTCCACAGAAACACATACCATCACAGCAGGACAAAAAGCGATGAGGCCCACATTCATCCTATCTGTCAGTTCTCTCTTTCTCTCCATATCTTTCCTTTCCTAGCCGCTTTCAGGCTGCACGCTGCTCTGAGAAATTGTATCGCTGTCTTATTCTATTGTTTTTTTGTCCCCATTCTGAATTGCTCCCTGACCTATATGCTCTACAAACACATAGTGCAAATGTATTTATAGGATCGTTGCATATTGCTGTATCTGCCTGCACACAGAGCTCACAAAGATTGCCATTGCCACTGTACATTTACTAATCTGCTGAAGTCAGACAAAAAAAAAATAAAAGATCAATAATTGGAGATCATGTGATATAATCTACAGAGATGCTTTAATGCCATTCAAACAAACCAAATAATTAGATATTATGGATAAAAACAAATGAACAATGCATTTTTGCTATTTGTATTTTATTGTTTCTGTATTTCTGAAGATCGTAAGAGAATTAAATTTTAAAACAATCAAACATTAATGTGTTAATGTTGTATGAGGCTCACATAATACACTCAGAAACCCAGTCCATGTCTCAGAAACCCAGTCCATGTCTTTTGCTGTCACTAGCAAAAGCCTAATGTTAGCAACTTCTTTCCTCTTATACATACATTTCTCTCCCATTAGGCACAGAAGATATAAAAACACAAGGGATTTTATATGACCATTATGTTTAACAATCTCAGTCCTGGGAGTAAAGTTCCCAGCACCTCCTTCGAAAGAGCCGGTCTTAAGTCCAGGACTGCCCTAGGCTGTCAAGCCGGAAATTTACCAGTCGAGTAGCAGTAGCATACCAGTTCATTTTTATGCCACCACCGTCTTTCTGTGCTAATGAAGCCAAAGAACTCAATGAATTACCCTTTTTTATATTTCAACCGTACCAAAAAGAATACGAAATTATGTTTTCCAAAAGCCAACGTGTTTGGTTTTACAGAGGCTGAGGTGTAGAGCATTTGTTTCCTGTACTCCAGAGGATAATTCAGTTTTTTGTGGTTGTGTTTATCAGCTCCACTTTAGGACAATCAATGCAATGTTTTAGTTTTCCCAGAACAATCTAATCTCTGGAGCTTTCCCAGTGGATGGCCTTTTAAAGGTTCTAATTGTGAAATGTACTCTGTATGTGACACAAACTTAAACAGTCCCACATGTTGTACCTCAAAATCATGTAGCAGACAATGCAATGTCAAGAATTTTTTACTGTAATCAACACGTATTTTCACTTTTGTCACTATGTATTGCAATGGAATTTGGGGTATCCTTATTAAAATATTTTATCCGATTAATAATTTCTACATCCGGAAGGAAGAGCTGCATGGCCAAAGCCATGTCATGCTATAGAACAGAAAAAGTATTATTAAACTTACCTATCTACAAGGACCGCACAACTTATAATTTGAGAATAGTACATAAAAATGTTAAATTGTCCAGTATCATAAAATAAAGCATGCCCTGTTTTGAACCAATACCCTACTGCCCTGTATTTTCAGACCAAACCTTGCTGTTGTCAACTACAAAAAATGGCCGATCCCACAAAATGCAGCTGTCTCCATTATTTTAGTATTTATGTCTTTAGATCTGGCAAGTTCGATTTCAAGGTGGTAGGCCACACAAGTTCACAGAAAGGGACCTGATACCCCAACATCAATATCCAACCTGAATGACAGTAAATCCCACCAGCAATGTTCCACCTTCTAATGTAAAGATTTCCCAGAAGATCAGAGTGAACCAAATTCACATTCATACTATCTTTGGTTTCAGAATGGGATGTTAAACTAGCATCCATATGGTTTTGGCCAAAAAAGGTACCTCTGGTCCAGCACTACAGAGTGGAAGCTTCCCCCTGCTTCCTCAAAGTAATCTTTCCACTACTTGAAAATATTCCCAGATTTGGCCAAAAATTCCCTACCACAGAAAAGTACGGCCTGAAGAAAGTCCCACCTCCCTCTCCTGAGGCATCAGTTTGGCAAAACATCTCTTTCCAAACTCATCCCATTTATGTGCGTTTGCCTCTGAAACAGCTGTCACTTCAGCCTTTCTGACCTGTCAGTAACATTCTGCTGTCTCAGGAGAACCCCAGGCAATCATTGCTCTGAAGCCCAATTCCTCCAGTTTGACAGCTTCCTTCACCACAGGTGTCCACCAGCAGGTCCTAGGGTTACTGCTATGATAGACATTGACTGCCTTCTGGACATAGCCATTACCATGATTGAGGACTTGAACATTGTCTATTAGTACTCCATGTCCCCAACCTCACTCAGCATGTGAAGTTCTTCCAGGGGTGCGAGTCATATTTACCACCCATAGAAACTTCAGCTGACATTCCCAGCAAACCATGGGTCATCTTGGTCCATCTGGCCTCATCCCAATGCACAGAAATTAACTTGCCATCAGGTCCAATAATAGTTCATCACTCAGATTTAGATCAGGAGGCCATTCTTCCCAATAAAAACCCCTCCAAGTATCTCCATCATTCTCCATGTGAGCATTGAAATTTCTCAGTAGGACCAAAGAGTTCACAGACTGTACCTTTTCACCAGTATGCTTACCTTGTACATGGAGGGAAGGCTAACTATATCAATCAATATCTCCTACACTAGTTCAGACTCCTTCCCCATCAGAGAAGTAACACCCCCATTGTCCATCGCCCAGAGCTGACTTTTCTGGGTCCTTCTTGTTGAAATGGTACTGAAATTGAAAGTCCTTTATTTGTCATTTGCACAAGTACAAGTACAGGTACAGGTAACCACCTTCAGGCCTGGCTCCTTTAACCTTATTCTAGGCATGGTATACTTGTTTTTTTCTGTACTTTAACCTTTCGCTGGGGTCTTTGTTCATTGGATCATAGTTTGTCTGGTCTCTACCCACAGACCTGTTCACCAACTGAGGCCCTACCAATGGGCGCAATCTCCGGACAACATAGCTATGTGGGTCATTCACGCATGCGAAGATTACAATACTCAGATGAGAATGTACTACAATTATTCTATAATGTGTTTTCAGAAATTGAAAAAAGGTGTCTTTTCCTTTAATTAAATTTTTTACTCTAAATTTAATAAGAGAATTATTGGGTGGATACTTGGAAGTGTCATGCACACTAAAACTACAGTGTAGTCAAAAATTATTTATACAGTGTGAAAAAGTGGTCAAAATGGAAAAGAAATCGACAATAGAGGAACAAACTTTAAAAACTGTCTAAAATGTTACAATTATGTGTGTGTTACATAAAGAAACAAGAAAAATATTCAGAACATATTCTGGAATTTTCAAATGATGTAATTTATTGCCTTGAAACAATATTTTTACACTTATCCATACACAGAGTTGAATGAATATGTGACAATGGAAGGAATTCCGAGTGAATGACAGTCATAAAATTTCACTGTATCTGGACTATTTTTGCATTCTGCACAACGTTTACATTTTATATTTAATAAATGTGAACAGAATGAAAATATAATAAAAACATGGAAAAAGTATTCCCCATTTGACACCTGGACCCTTCATTTTAATATCATTTTTATGTAACAAAAGAACAAATTGCAGTCAAACGTTTAAATACAGCTCCTCTGAATGAAATTTAAACTCAACTCCATAATAACACCCAGCAGCTAGTAGATGGAAATGTATTTCAGGAGATAAGAGAACGCTAGGCAGTATAGAAGGACAGTATGATGATGCTCCTTGGAAAGTGAAGCACCTCAGGAAAAGTATCCATATTGCCAGCCTATGGAATGGGTATTAATTTTAAATGCATAGCAGGCTGCTATGAAATGCCGCAAGATGAGCAATACATTTATACAAATTAGATTAGCTCGATATTAGTATATACATATACATACATAGATTTGTATGTATGAATGCACAGGCCACGTTCATGATCAAATGTACCATGAAATATGTTTAGATTTCACAGTGCACCAAAGGAGGAGATCACTTCCGAACGGCCTCATTTCTCTCCCTTTTTGATCCTTTCAAATTAAATTATTTAGCATTTCTATCTCTCAAGGTAGGCCCCCCTGACATTAACAGAGTTACATCATCACGCAGATTGGGGCAACAAAGCAGACTGGCTGACAGCACAGCTCACACTGTAGCAGTATTGTATGGCTACCACCTCCACAAGCTGACGCAAGACATGTCAAATGTGAGACCTACCTACCCGCATCTTGTGCTTTCCCCATGCTTATGAGAGCAAGAGCCACGGTGCAACTCCAATGGCTAGCTTCTGCCCTCCCTTTAGCCTCTCCATAGACTAGGTCTGACAGGAAGGACTATTGCAAGGGCACCAGGGAATTTCTGTGTTTTGAATACCAAGCCCCAGATTTACTTAACTATGCAACAGCAGCCGGGACCTGGTGAGAGCAACTTACCAAAGACCTTACACCCAAACAGCCCAAATTCTTTCTTTGAACAATTACACACCCACTTTTCTCCAGCTTTGAAAATAGGAATCAGCCAGCTGAATACATTAAAATATTTGAAATGGTACACAAATTTCCACTCCAGAAGATCCTCTTTTAGAAAAGAGAATCTGGTGACTGTTTGCCTGAAACCTCAAACATAATAAACATAATAGTTCAGTATTCAGTTCCCGCCCTAATGAAATAGCAGCAGAGCATTGCATCTTACTGGTTAATCTATCGCTGATGCATTGGTGAAGAAGACTCTCAAATAATATTCCAATGCAGGCTACATATTTAAGACTTTAACTGCCTCTTAATTTAATGCACAATTTGCTTTTTCTCATTTTTGTGATTGCATCGACTTGGGAAGTGCTTAACAGTCTCGTTGCAACACAATGGCAATTAAAACAGCTTAATCTTTAATCATATATTAGGATTAACATTATAATTTTGGTTTTCCATGATACATTAAGGTTTCTATGATACTTTTGCTGGAAATAAATATGTATACAAAAAGAATTCTGGAAAGAGACTACCTATGCAGTAGCCAGCCGCAGAGTAAACAGAGCGAGTGTTTGCCTTGCCCCCGTTTGAGCTGTGCTCCCTGACCCCAGTGGCAGTCCCTTCTCACTACACTGCACTCTCAGGCTTTCTTTCTCCTCCCAGATCGAGGCTGCTCTGTCTCTCTCTCTCACAGACACACACACACACACACACACACACCCCCGGCCAGCTCTCCGTTTTTGCCCGTCTCATTTCCACTAAGAGCCAGCCGGGGGTCCCTCAGGGTCGAAGGTTCTGCCCCGCTCACTCTGGCTGCAACCTTTCCGCCTCCCGCGCCAGCTTTCATCCTTCATGGATCGGCGTCTTTAACTACACAGAGGGCGACCCCGGCACGCATCCCAGCCGACGGAAAGGTAATCACTCTCCTGATTAGCGAGACAATTGCGGGGGGAGAATAAGACACAAAGCGCTAGGTTAGAGGTGCCTTGTCATTTACGAGGGGGAACGACTCAGGGCTTACTACACTTCCATCGCATATGCCGATATTTTTGCGCGTAGTTGGTAACAGACTGCACAGTTGGATGCATTCATAACTCAGTTTTGCTCCAAAAACAGTAATATTGTGTAAAGCGGCGCGGTGATCTTGTAGTCTGCCGTGTCAGAGGATCAATTTAGTCCCTTTTCCTCCTTCTCCGGAGAAGTGACTCGGGTGAGCCGCCGCGTTAGTCGCCAGTATGCTTTTATTAACTTATCCTTCTCTGACCGCCAAATTAAAACACGGTACGGCTGCATCGGTCATTGTGCAAGGCAGAAACGCCACGGATTAAAAAAAGTCGAAGCGGGAAAGCTTTTCCGTATCTCGTCGCTCAAACAGAAAGCTAAGCGGCTAGCTCGTTAGCCGCGACTGTAGTTCTGCCGTATTCACCTCCGTCACGCCAGCACCGGCCGAGCGTTCAGCTTCGGCGCCGTTTCATTTCTCCGAATGGAGTCGTGCGAAATGCCGCGGTCAAAGTTCACCCACCGTCGGTCTGAATCCAGGCACCGGCGAAAGGAAAGACCCGCTCACCGTTTTTACCCTTCGCTAGATAGTCGCAACGTTACCGCGGAGGCCTATGTTGTTTTAAGTGCGGTAGGAGGACTTTTGGAGAAACGATTCTACGTTATAATGTAGCCCGGGTAGCATGGGCGCTGCTGCCCTACATAACGATCCTTTGTAACCGATGTGTGATGAGATCCCATAACCCCGCTTTCCGGTCGGCTCGCAAACGCCACCGCGTAGCTCGCATTTTCGAAAGAATTCATCTGCTTGTGTGTGTTTTTTTTTTTTAGCCTCGCCACGGCTTCTTAGACGCTGGCCATAATAAAACGAGGCTGGGTGTGTAGCAGTGATTGTTAGTGGAGTTTTACATGAATGGTGGTGGGCAGGAGATCGCGTATAAAAGACCGGGGGGATCCATTGGTCGCCTACTGTAATCAATCAAATCGACGTGCGAGCAGAGCTGAGCAGAGCGCCGCCGGAGCCCGGGAGAGGCACCCTCCAGGACGGCATGAGGAAGCGAGCCTTGCCGGTAACCCGAAATTCGAGCAGGGTCAGTTTCGGAAGCTCAAACGGCGTTTGCTCCCTGGCTTTGACGTTTATTTCGCAGTTCTCGGATTAGTTTTTTTTTGGTATGATGTTTTTTTTTGAACGATGGGGACATTGTAGTCGTGTTATTCTGAAGTAAATCCAGCAGTTCTGTATAATTTATTATAACCTATACTTACGTTATTTTTGTTTTTTTGCATGTATTAAATAGCCATTTTTTTGTCTGAAGAACAGATACAGTAATAAAAGTTGCATTTAATTTGTACACGTGAAAATGTGTGGGTAAAATAAAGGATGAAACTAGTAATCTATTTTTAACACGAGTTGGCATTATTTTGTGAAATAATATCGTTAAATGACGACGACTAGTGTTAGTTGTTTTCGTTTTTATTGATTTATATTGTTTTTTTCCTACGGGAATGCATATTTTGTAATGTTTGTGCCCTTACTGTTGATAATATCTACAGTTTAAAATGCTGTATAATTTGCTTGTGTTATTGTTCTGTGGTCAGGTAGTACTATAGGCCGTTTAGTTGCCAAACTTTTGGGCCCACGATAACCAAAATAAGTGCCAGACCCATTTTCCAGGGGGAGGGGGTTCCCGCTGTAGAATTCGTCCCCCCCCCCCCGGAAGATATTGGCGATTGTTTTAAAATTTTTAGCTACATGCTCTGGAAATCATCTCGCGACCCCCTAAGGACCCTAGGAGTACTCACATGCTGAAGCTTTGTGTGTGTGTTTTAAAGAAAGAAACACACACGACAATGAGGCAAATATATACATGAGCTAATTGTAGTGTTCATTGGAGTAAATGAATGAATGAACAATAATTGAATATGATTTTTATTTTAAAAAATCCTCATTTCATAGATTTATTTGTAATTTAAATCATGATCTGATTTATATGGATTTATAAGCTTATGTTTATATGTTGCAAGTTATACTCTGCTTTATGATAGAAGCAAATTCTTTTAAATGATTGAATTATTTGGAAATGTTAAGCATTCTAGAGCTTTACGTTCTCTCTTCTCTCTTTCTCCCGTGATTGTCATTGTTATGGATACAGACTTTGGCCAAGTGTGGTGCAGTTCTGTTCTGAGTTGAGGTGCTGAAGGATGCACACAGTCCGGCTTGGCCCTGGATCCTTGTGAACTGCTCATGTCCAAAAGGTGGAAGAATGGCTCATGGAATCCCCCCCCAGGGCAAAGTGACCATCACGGTTGACGAGTACAGTTCTAATCCCACACAAGCCTTCACGCACTACAACATCAACCAGAGCCGCTTCCAGCCCCCTCACGTCCACATGTGAGTATATCACACAGCTGGCAAAGCAGTGCACGCTGCTGACCTTTCATTTTCCTTGAGTCTGTAAAGGAATTTTTTCCCATCAAGAAACATTTGTTTTTGTTGAAGTTTGGGTTGGTGTTGTTGGTGTTATCTAAATGTAGTTTCTACAAGACATAATCATAGAAAGGTATTTGTAGTCTATAGTCATATGGAAAATTGTGATGCATTTAACATACTGCAGTTCTAGAGTTTTTTTTTTTTCTTTCTTGAAAATAAGTTGTAGTTTTTGGATTAGCGAGTCTTTTGAACTTTCAAAGTCAGAATGGACTAACCAAACCTCCTTGCCCCATGGACCTTTTTGCCCACCATGTACAGCCTTTCTTATAGAATAAGTGCTCTGTTCTGGGAAAGTAAGCGCTGTTTAGATTTGTGAGATAATCATCTACCCCATCTGGTGTTTGTGCTCTGTCAGCAGTAGGATTCTTTACGTATAAAGTTGGCTTGGAGCACATGGAGCGCCCATTTGAAACTTAATATGTCTTGATATTTTCTTTGGTGCCCTGCACGGAGTGCTTTGAAAAGGTAGTATAGTTTTTTTCAGCAGACCACATCATTTTTTGTTGTGGCACAATACATGGTTCCATGACCTGAATGTGAAGTGGGAGAAAAAAGATATTGTCACTCGTAGATTGAATCGGGGACTTCAAACATGGTGCTCTGCTCAACTAACACTGCCAACTTTCTGTTTTTTGCCATTCTCCCCCCCCCTTTCATTTTGTGGAGTAAATAAAAAGAAATTGAACTTGATTGTTCTACAGTTCCATACCTAATGGTGCGGTGAGTTGAGCAGAGCATGCAAGAAGTTGTAAAGCAGGTGCTGTTATTCTCAGTGCGTACTACTTTAGGGTTTCTCGTTTATCTGGACTCAGTCACACCTGAAATATAGCTTAATTATTGCATGGATTTCACCTTAATTTTTTTAACCTTGTTTTATATCTTGTACGAGTTCAAAAAAACATTTTCCTTTTGCAATTTTTAAAATTTATTTGTATCTTTTAGCAAGATGTGAGTTTGCAAACCATGTCTGCCTTGATTGAAACCAGCTGATAACAGTTTAGATTGCTCCAGTTAATGGACTTCTGTAATGCTTCCTACGTATTTTATAGACCCACTTAAGGTTGGCTCTGTTCATGAGGAAATTCATGTTTTGGACTTTTGTTTTAAAGTTTATTTTGTGGTTTTGTTGTTTGTCAAGGCTGTTGGGCATACAGGATTAAACCTTTGTATATTTTGTTAGTCTAGGGAGAAGGTGCCCTTTTTTCTAGATTTTTCAGAATTTGAAAACTATTATTGTCTTGAAGGAAATTTACTTAGTAAAACCAAAATTTTGGCTGTTTATTTTTCTCTTTTCCCTGAGTAATTAAAAATCATTTATCATATTGACTACCAATTCTATACAAACCATCTTGTAATAGTAATAAAGTGACATTAATTTTGTTCATTGTTGTTACCTTGCCATGCCTCTGCTGACAGCATTATCTGGTCTTTAGAGAGGCACAATTATGAATTTCTCATAAATGAGTGAACTTGTCTCAACTGTTCACTATCATGTGGTCAAGCCTTCCTTCTCCATAGTTGTAACTGTCTCTCATGTTTACATTCCAGGCCTGTTTAGGTTTGCTGATATAGATGTCCTGTTAAATTTAATCAGGAAAGCAAAACTGTAGTTCCTTACCTGAAGCAGCCTAGAGAGACATTGAAGTCACTCTCAGTGATGTGAGCAGGCTTTTTTATTTCTTGGGCTGTGGATGCAACTCAAGCCAGTGAAATACGAGAAGCCCTGATTAAGTTCCTCTGCGCCTGCCATTGCAGGGGTTAAGTGACAGTTGACATGGCACAGGTCTGTGCTGTACAACTGAAGTCCTCTGAGCTGAACCTGGCTAGGCTCTAGAGGCCATTTCTCTGCTACAAGGGAGCACTTGGTCAGTGATGCCATTTACAATCATGTCTACAAACACAGCCACCATTTTTTCCCCTTGCAACAGCAGACCACCTTTGGACTGGCATAGTTGCTTGCCACCATTTGTATTTGTGCAGGCAGGTTATTAGCAGACTGAATTAAAAATGCACAGTATGCAAAGTAGTAGCATTTATTTAGTTCTGCAGGTTTATAAGTCACAGTACCTCTGGCTTTTAGTGCCACACCACAGTTAACGACAGGAGCAGCCTGTTCCTTTGTATGATCTTCCTCCAGTGAAAGGGGATTAGTAGTGTGTGTGTGTGTGTGTGTGTGTGTGTGTGTGTGTGTGTGTGTGTGTGTGTAATATGAAGATAATTTTAAACAGCTTAATTGTGCTACCATTGACA
>JABFEB020000008.1:22518183-22531322 GCA_019775895.2 Stomatorhinus ivindoensis
GTGTGTGTGTGTGTGTGTGTGTGTGTGTGTGTAATATGAAGATAATTTTAAACAGCTTAATTGTGCTACCATTGACAATTGTGGCTGTTCTTCCTTTTTGGCCAGGCCTGGTAATAACATCGTGGGTGGGTGCACATAAGGGGATCCCTGTACAGGAATGATAAGCCCACTTCCAAAAGCAGATTGAGGTGGAAGCACCTTTCACATCTCTTTTATATATCTACAAACACAACACTCTGAAATATTATTGGTCACAGCACCAGATCACTAGACTATTTTCCTCAAATGAAATCCCAGCCGGTGGAGGCTTGACCTGAGCCAAATAAGGTGTTATTTGGGGGGGGGGGGGGGGTTTGACGTTGCATGTCCTGGACAGCCAAAATCACAAATATTGACCTCCGTCAATTATATCGGTAGACAGCGGCTAGTAGCTTTAATGCAGCAATGCGTTTCCGTTTCCATCTGCCTTGGTTATTTTCAGAGGAAAAAAGCCTGCTCTTGATTGACGAAAATTAGGAAGTGACATTTCAGTGAAAATGTCAGAGTAAGCCATGATTCATGCTTTTGACCCTGTGCTGCTTACGGAAGTGCTGTGAATGTTACCCCTTGGAAGAGGAGTTAAAAAAAAAAAGTGGGCTTTGGTGACTTGAGTAGATTAGCGATTTGACAGTCGCCCTTTGACCTGAGAGGTCAACGGCTCAATTCTGGCTTTCTTTGGCTACTGAATAGAAATCATTAGTACATAATGAGTGCTCAGTTCAAACAGGAGGAGGGGATTGGTTTGATTATTTCTGCCCTTGGTTGATGGGCAGGAGGACTCCCACATTCTTGCTTGACAATGTTGTTTCGCTGACCTGTTCATACACAGCTCCCTGTAGGTTTGAAAAGAGCAGATCTCCACTTACCCAACTTGTCAGCTCAGCACAGCAGAGGACATTGTCTACAATTAGGAATCAATCCTTTTGTTTGGCAAAAAAAAATAAATGATTACAAAAAATTATTAGTTTTGGTAATGGCATGAGTATACACTTTAAACATGCATTCAAGACAAAAAATACAGATACACAAAACAATAAAATACAGAGAGTGACTAGAGAATTAAGAACTAGAAAAGGGACTGTTGCAAACAATAGCATTGTATTTGTGTACTCACACTAGTTATCTCTAGAGTGCCTGAGTACGTCTGACCCCTAAAGACGTGTCTGTCTGACTACTGTGCATGGTCACAGTGCACTAAATCCTGCCCAAGCCCACTTGAAGAGGGCCTGGGCATTGATGTCAGACATGACATCAATGATGCTAACTGGCATGCGTACATATACACTATACATGAAATGGATCCGGAAGGAACTGATTGGGTGGTTTATACAGATCAGCTAGCGACAAACATCACAAACACTGCAGCGAGGAGATCACTTTGGTCTCTGGCAGAGGTGCTCCTCGTACAAGATAGTCCTGCATGATTAAATGAAAATTGTTGCATTGCAGTGTGTGTTGTTAGCACAATGCACTACCCTATGGGCTGCAGGAGTGCTGTTGATGGTATACTACACTATGCTTGAGTCTAACATGCCTGCCACATACTGAATTGAGCTCCCAATCAACAGGCAAACTGTGTCCCGTATTTGTTCAAAAAGGGGATCAGCATTTGATTTTTTTAATAGCGTATATACACGGGTTTAGCTACAATCTACAAGAACTATATTAACAAATCAAGGGTTTTAATTCTTGGTTGTTGCACATAGAGTAGGTTATATCAAATCAACAAGGAATATTGGCAATCAGATCCGTCAAAGATCAAATAGTGTAAATATAGTAACCATAAATAGTGATCCTGTTCACAAGGATAAGCCTCTCATCTCTTCTTTCTCTCTGTTGTCACTAAGTGCCATTGCTTCAATTTTGGTGTGATTTTTGTCTCAATTTCAAGTCTGGTTCTTCTAAAACATGCACTTATACTGACCATTATAGTACATTATGAAGGTATCTGCAGTGCGTCATAGATGAGAGCTTCATACAGAATTCATCTTGTATAATAAGCCTGACTATAATGTGTTATGCCTTTTTATAAATAGTCCTAGCCAGCTTTATAATACTGGGACATCACTATCGTTCACTTGGGTAGCTGTTTTTGCGTGCAAGTAGTGTTTCACGGTAAGATGTATCACATTGTACTTGTACAAAGTGCTTTTCTCTCCGGCTGAGAATTGTGCAAATACAAATGTGATTCTGCGTTGTCTTGGACATGGGCAGAATATATCAGTCGTATTAGAACAAATTTTGTGGTGTGATATCACATGTTGTAGCAGAACTGACTGTACTTTCTAAATAGTTATAGGCTGTAGCTGACCTGATTTTAACTTGTCCACAGCCAGTTTTCTCTATTCAAAGAAAATCAATAAATGTAATTTAAATTTTCTCTTTTCATACAGTTTTATGAGGCTCAACCATGTTCACCTCAGCATTGCAAGATTTTTTTACTGACTAATTTGAACATGCCCATCCCATGTCTTCTATGTTCACTTTTTTTATATTTTGATCTTTTCAGTGAATGTTTACCGTAGCAGTATATACGGATGGAATATGGCAGTTATTGCACTGACCAGGAGTGTATTGTTGGGCTGGGAGATAATTATTGTTATCATTGTATCTCAGTATTATTTTCCTCTATCAATATAACAAACACTAGATGACAGTTAATAAAGTTACATCATTTTGTCTGTGACTGATTGTCGTCAGCAGCAATGGAGCACAAGGGCAGACAAAGCCATAAGAACTGTGAATGTGTGTTTTTTTTTTAAGTAATTAGAGAATACAGGCAAGGAGACAAACACATTAAAAATAACAGGGGGGACTGAATGAAAGAACAGGTAAGTCCAAAGCGACTCTTCTAATAAGGGTAATCCAGTGAAATACAGAGTGACTTTAACCATTCAAAACGTGAATTCAGCAATCAGGCAAGAGTGTCATTTGTTTGCCAGTATTCCTTCTTGTTTGTGGGCAATGAATTTGTATACAAGTGAAAGAGCCAAGAGTTAAAAAATACTTTGACTTCCAAACACTGGTCTTTTTGGTTGAAGTTACTCCCTGATATTGTATACTTTCATTTTTGTTCAGTTTTTTTCATGTTTGTTCCATATATTGTACGATATCCCCATATTGAAAAAGAAAACGCGAAAGCACAATTTAGTGTTGTCAACAGATCTCTTGTAGCTCATCAAAGCACTGGTTTAATAATACAATTTATTTGTAGGTGCCTTTCAAGGCACTGAAGTACGCAAGGATAGTAAAATCGAACAACACGAAATGGCAATAATAAATACTGTCAAACATCCAAGAGCCCAGGATTTTAAATCCCAAGAAGCATGCAAGTTGTACCTCTTCCCTATACCATAAGCCTTCTTGAATTAGTGTCAAATTTAAATGAGTTACATGTACATCATGTGCACAAAAGAAAATTCTCCAAGTATGTAAGCATGAACTCTGCAACTTTTACACTGTAAAGTTTTGTTACATATTAGTCATAATAGTTTAGTTCATGTATTCAATGTATGGTGCCTGTCTGTTTTACACATCTTAATTTTTTTTAATTTAACATCATATAACATGCATAGATATAATCTAAATGATTTCCTTCTTTCGCTGGATACCTTATGCCTGTTGAAGGGAAAGGGATTGAATTTTTCTTGAACGGCTGCAGGAGCCATCATGAGCTGTGAATCTGAAGTGCCGGTTTTTATTTGGTGCACAGTTCCAGCCTGGAGTGTGTGACTTTTTGGGAGTCTTTGGGTGGGTCTTGGGGCAGACTTTGAATTATGTAGTTAGGAACCCTTTGAGCCTTAGTAAATATCTGCTGATTTATAATTGATATCTGCTGACGGAGATAGAATAGGAGGCGTTTACTTCTGTTCACTTTATCCTATCTGGGCTGCAGTGTCACCGCCTGAGTAAACCATTTATTTATCTCCCTGTGAGTGCACACAGCACTGATGTGTGCCCTCTTCCTGTGTGGCATCAGGCCCTCAGTTTTAAATTCATTCACATGCAGGGACAACACCTAACTCTTGCCTTCACATTTTCCATCCTAACATTTACTTAACTTTAATGTAGATGTCAATTAATTGCAGATTTAATGCAACTTACTTGGCAAAAAACCACAGTTAATTTTTAATTTTACATTAAAATCCAGTTATAATGCACTGCACGGGACCTGGCAAAACAGTCGGTTATATGCAGAGTTGCTGTATGCCCAGAACACGGCTACAGGACACCGTTTAGAGATAGATTGTTATATTGTACAGGATCCAATTTGAACAATTTCCATGAATGGAAGTTGCTTTTGGAATGGCACTTGCAAAATGTGCAGAAGTTTACGAAAGGTTTTTAAAATGCAGACTTATGGCAACGGTGGATATTTTTAGCATGGAAGTAGTCTTTTGTGTAGCTCCCTAAAAAGATATTTAAGAACTGTAAAATAGTAGTATGCGGTTTTAATAATAGAACTTGCAGCAATGTGCTGTCAGTTGCAGAGCATTTTAAGGTGCTGAGTGAAATCTGTTTTTGCCTGTATTTTTTTATTTTTTTAAAAAAATTCCATCTTTACAGGGTCATGTGTGGCTGATTTTATGAGGTCTGTTTTTTTGTTTTGGCATAAGCTGATATGTCATGAACAGTACCAGGGATGAAGACCAAGGTACACTTGCCAATGTTGTAGCCTGTCTGACCCACCTTCTTCCAGTCCAGCTGTTCATGGGTTCTTGGCCTATTTTGTCATGACCTCCTCCAACCTAATCCCTTTTGTGCTCCCTTTCTTGGCAACAGGGTGGACCCTATCCCCTACGACACTCCCAAGCCGGCTGGCCACACGCGCTTTGTTTGCGTCTCTGATACACACTCCCGCACAGATGGCATCCAGATGCCATATGGGGATGTGTTGCTCCACACTGGCGACTTCACTGAGCTGGGCCTGCCTTCTGAGGTCAAGAAGTTTAACGACTGGTTAGGTAAAGACTTTATTATTGTCTATTCCTCAACCTGACCCCAATTAACCTCCGTTCTGTGTAAGTGCCATACAGTGTGGCCTAATTCAATTAAAAGGGTTTAGTTCCTTTGGGGGTGGCATAGTGGTTACCACTGCTGCCTCACAACTTTTGGGACCAGGGTTCCATGTATCTGGAGTTTGCATGTTCTGCCCATGCTGTCATTGGGTTTCCTCTGGGTAATCCGGTTTCCCCTCACAGGTCCAAAAATATGGTGAGGTTATTTGGAGTTACCAAATTACACGTGTGTGAGTGAGTGAATGAATGAATTGGCCTGCAATGGGTGGGACCTCCATCCTGGTTTTTCTTTGCTTTCCACCAGTAGCCTCTGGTATAGTCTCCGGACCTCGTATGACCATGAATAGGGCAAAACATTAGGGGGTGGGTGGATGGATAGTTACTTTTGAAGGCTGATGTTACTTTGACATCAAAGCAGCATCAACAGAGGTTTACCTTCTCTGGCCACATACAGGGTGAAACAGTGGCTTTTTGCTCATAACCAGAGCTGCTCTGTTACAGTAGTGCTAGGATCCCTTTATTTTCTGATATATGTGAAGAGAATGATTGTGTTGTTTCTCTGTACAATTTCTCAGACTTTTGCTATTCAAATTGTCATTCTTTACTCGTGGATTTATCTGTACTAGTGCTGGTGATTAGAGCTTTGTGATTAGAGTAATATAGTGTGTTGTCTTTTCTCCTCTTTTGTCCCCTTACTGTGCAATCAGTTTTTAAACATTTCAACTTGTGTTCAAAATAAATCAGTTGTTCTTAATAGGTGTAGTGATCTTAAGGAGTGTATTCCTACTAGCCTTGCAATTTGTGTTTTTGTTTGAATTGGGTTTTGCTGATTTTTTACCTAATTGAAGAATGTGCAGTTATTCCTTAAAATGCGGCTGAACAATCTTGCTAATGCTTCTGTGCTCTTGGGTAAAATGTGACATATTAAGTAAAGTCACTGCTATTGTGGGAGGTAGCAGTATGTCCTTGCTACACACAGGAGAAGGCAGAGTTTGGTTTGAAACCAGCAGCATTTGTTTCGTCTCGTTATAACGATGGGCCATGTTTTCATAAAAGCTCCTCCTCCAACCCATTATGGTTCACTGTTTGCAGGATTATTGGAAAAGCTGCCTCTATAGTGACATGGGGGATCTTTAAGGAGGGTTTATGTATGCATCTCCATGCCCATGCAACTGGAGCATACCCACTCCAGACTCGAGGCATGATGGCACCAGGGCCCTCTGTGCAGGGATTAAGATCCTCTTCTCCTGGCAGGACAGTAAAGAGAGCCTGAGCTTCCTCCTGTTTTGATGCCACCATGTCGTCACGCACTAATCATGTCCTGAATCACACTAAGGAGAAATATAGCTCAGTGGAGCTCCTGTTTAAGGTGGTACTGAGTAGATTAAGAAGTCAGCTGGCTTCTTGTCTTGTTTGATTGTTTGTCCCACTGTTTTAGGTTGGGTTTGAGGCTTTTATGAGACGAATTAAAATTCATGGGGGAAAAAAATATTGCCTCCATCATAGCACAGCATGGCTTAGAGATGCTGCCTCATAGTAGGATCAGTTTGCATAGACTTCTTGCACAACAGCCTTTACTTTTTCACACCCAAACCAAAAGGAAGTGGCAGAGAGGTGAAGCAGAAACTTCCAGATGCCTGCCCTTGATCGCTGCATGTGGACCCAGAAGTTGGGCTATGGGCTGTTGTGAACATGAGGCTTAGAGATTTGACAAGAGACAGGGCTTGTTACTTTCCCGGCCCCGTTGTTTTTGCTTCTAGTGTTAAATATTGACGGGGGAAAAAATGACCTTGCGGGTTCACCTGAGCTCAGTGCTGTCATATTTCCACTTCAAGAGATTCCCTAACACATAGAGCTCCTTATATTTCAGGACCTCTTCTTTGGTCCCTATGCTATTGTTAAGGCCTGAAACATTATGACCACCCACATGTGAAGTGAATAGCTTTGACTTTCTCATAAAAACCATGTCTCACAGTCAAGGATATAATCGACGGTAAGCTAACATTCAGTATTCTTCATTAACGTTGATTACAGAATAATGTGGTAGTAAAGATCTGAATAACTGACTAGGGGCAGGTCGTTATGGTCAGACAACTGGACGAGAGTATATCAGAAATGAGGAGGCTTGTGGGGTGCTCATGGTTAATCATGGTGGGAACCTACTGAGTGTGGTCCAAGGATGGAAAATGGCTGAAATGGCACAAATGCCAGATAATTTTGGTGGTGATCATGGGAGTAATATCATGGCGGTGCATGGAGTCGTGCTGTGCAGCCATGCATCAGACTTGTCTGTTTGGTGCTTCCCTCAGATGCCCGACACACATTTGGCAGGGCTATAGTCAGAGCTGGGGGATAGGGCCTAAAAATAAAATCTCCAATTTTTTCCCACAATAAATCCGATTTGCGATTTGAATCGATTTTCCCTTCCCCTACTCAAAATCAAACTACAGATGACAAATAAATGGTTCAAAACAAGTTTTAACTTTATTTTGTTTACACTTTAACTCTAAAGTAAAAAATCTGACAAGCCAAAAAGAGGCAGACCACGCCATTGTAAACACCTTTATAAACTTGTAAAAACTTTTAGCATGTAAATGAATCCCGGCTTTTCCACTGTATGTATGGGCACCATGTCTTTTGCAATATACATCGCGACAGCGTTTGTTATCACCTTCCACCGTGCCCCGCTCTTATCATATGGCACACAGTTCGAAAACGTGTCAGGGACGGTTTCTTGCTTAACTTTGGATGTTGTGCTGGTGCTGTGTGTATTTTCATTTTGCTGGGAGATGCACTTCTCCCACTCCACTGTGTGTCTCTGCTTAAGGTGCTGGAATAAATTTGTCATGCTGCTTCCTTTGGTTGCAACAGTTTTTAAAAAACAGACTTTGCAATGAGGACTTGTTTGGTCTGTGTTCGACGACGCAAAACCGAACCATTACCATGTTGTTTGTGAATCTGCTACAGTGTTTGCGTGCGGCATGCTAATGTACCCGTGAAGAACGGTGCGTCGCATTACTTCCGCTTCTGGTGCTAACGTGTAAAATAAGTAATAAAATCGGTTTTCATAAAAATACATCGTCCTGAACTGTAAATTCGAATTAATTGATAAAATCAATTTATCGCCCACCTCTAGCTGTAGTACTTGACTCCAGGGCTTGGACTCGAGTTACATTTTTGTGTGACTCTGACTCAGACTTGAGACATGCATGACTCAGACTTGGACTTGATAGTATTTTGTGACACTGTAATTTGTAATCTTAAAAAGACATCTGAAGTCTGCATTACACATTAACAGTTCATTTTAAAATGTGGAAATCTACTAAATGTATCTACCAATGCTTGTTAGGGGTGGTGGGCGAAGTCATTTCAGCTGCAAATTAACTCTTTGAAGTGATACATACAGCTTCTCATATTGTTGCTAAAAATCTACATCATCCTACATAATGCATAATATTGTGTGCAGATAGCACCAAATCTTTCTAAAACAACAGCATTGTATTCCCCGGAAACCCCCCCCCCCCACATTCTCCACCAATCTAATCTATGCTCGTCCCACACTCTCTACAATCTCTGGACTTATTGGATGGTTCACCTGGAAATGTGAAAGTTAATAAATATGTTTCTTCCTGAATTCTCTGGGTCTTTCTTGTAATATATAGGTCTGGAAGTATACTTATTCATTCATTGCACATTCCATTAAAATAACTTTCCAGAATCTTTCCACACCATGTGGCTACTCATATTTATTTATGTATGTTTTAAGGTCCATATATGAAAATGTTGTTTATATTATTTGTAATTATATGTTTAAATATTTGTATTCTTTTTATTTCTCTTTGGCACTATGAACAAAATTTTCTGTCACATTACTGCAAGAACTGTAGCAGATACCTCATGTGCACCAAACACATTAGTGATTTAGTGAAACTCATTAATATTTAGTTGACCCTTTTAACCAGAAAGGCTCACACTAGAGAGAATTTGTGTGTTTCCTGGGATTTGAACCCATGACCTGTGTTGTTAACATAATTATCTATCTGCTAAGGTGCAGGAGAACTGTTGATGCAATATAAATTGTGCTTTAGTGTAATGTGCTCATGAAATACTCAGTTGACCTCACCATTGCACAGCCAGGAAATACCAGACAAATAACATTTCAGATTGGTTGAAAACAGCATTTTTAAAAATATGGGTTGGGTACAAACTAATCCTCATGTTTACCAAGATAAGTGACATGTTCCTTTTGCACAATAAACGAACAAAAAAAAAAATCAATATTCTTATTTACAGTATATACACAGGATTAGTTAGTCACCAAGAACAGTATTTACAAATGAAAGTATTTAAGTCTCGGCTCTTTCCCTTAGAGTATACCACTTCCTTCCCCACAAAACAAGGAGTATTAGCAAACAAGTGGGTTTTATCTTGCAAGATTGCTATACTCACATTTTGAATAGTTAAATGTGGTTAAACACTGTCCTTCACCCACGGGGGGACACACTTGCATGAAGTTTGGCTTCTGAGTGCACATTAAAGGCATTTGTCCAGTGACCCGGTAGAACTTTGTGTGATAAATTTTGCTGAATGAAAATATTGCAATGTAAAGGACATATTATCACTACCATATGTATACCTTGTAAGTCTACCTTACACACTCTGTTCCAATTTTACTGCTCTGTGTTGGTTTGATCCAGTTTACATTTTTAGGTTTTAATTAGTTGAAGTTTGCTGCCCATACGGTGCCTTTGCAAAATCTGCCAAATGTTTTTTGAGTTATCTCAAGTAAAACATCTGCGGTGAAGAACCAGTGCTAAAATGTTAATTCCCCAAAGTTTGGGGAATACAATTATTTTCTACAGTGGCATTTGGGGTGGATGCAATGGTATCTGACACTAAAAGAGCTATACTATTTAATGGAATATAGCACGTTTAAGCTGTGCCCCTTTAGATGATGTGTTCAGCAGAAACCAAGTATTTTTTGGGACTTTCTGTGCTTAGGACTGCAATGGTATCGTAAGAATTCAAGCCCTTCTGAATCACCCCTGTTTTGTTGGAGACTGTGGTGGCTGACAGTGCCGTGTTTGTTGGGGTTCTGTGATAAAACACTGCGATCTGAACTGGTTTAAAATAAATATCCCTTGCAGAATGTGGTACTCCCCCACTCCATGCTCCAGTAAGTACATGGGGATTTTAATTGAACTCCCCTGAGCCATGCAGATGGCATAAGCAGTCATTTATTTTACCGCAGTGTTTAACCCACAGTTAAACTAGCCTCATTAGTGATGCAGTATGAGCACATAGGGCCGACTCCCTTTGCCTTTATTTTTATTTTTTCTCCTTCAACAATTGCTTGTGGAGAAAATAAGAGGATATCGGCAGCCCTTTAAAATGTTTTGATGTCTATAAAATGCTATGAAATTTTCCTCCAGAGTCTGGGAAATGGAGTCAGCCAACAGTAATTACATTCCCCAGAATTCATTGCTGCACCCAGGCCGTATGGTGTAAACCAATTGGAGCTGCTGATTCGGTTTTGTGCAGTGGAGGAGCCTCATGTAAATGGATATGTGATGCAGTTAAGAAAGGCTGCAGGATTTTCAAATTGAGAGAGACCTGCTTCTCATTGCATTAGTGGTGGGCAATGATGCTGCGCCAGATTCCACACAATTTGATGGAGACTAGGCAAACTTTTGGGCCACCAAGCACAAAAGGAAGCTCCTGACCTAAGGGCATGAGACAGCAGGTCGGGTCCTGAAGGGTCGGCCAAAGCTGCATGTCTCCAGTTTCCCTTGAGCTGTTTTAAGCGGCCATGTTGAATGTATCGTATTTCTGGCAGAGTTACAGATCACCTGCACTCCTGTAATTAATGTGTGTGTGGTTTTGAATGATCATTTTACTCGGGAAAAGACACAGAGATCATTATAAGTTAACCCTGTTCGTCATTCTTTTGGGCATTATTTCAGTTATGGAAATAAACTCATTCCATGTCCCAAGAACGCCCTGAAGAATAACTGAAATATGCATCATACATTTATTTAAACTTTGTCTTGTATTGTGTCAACTTGAAATGTTCTTGTCCTCAAAGTGAAATCTCAGGCATCTCTCTGCTTTATAAAGAACGACCTTTTGGTGATGTGAGGTGACCAGGACACTGGACCTTTCAGTGAAAGAAAAGGTCAAACTAGAAATTGAAAAATGTTCATACTGACTCTAATAGATGTTCTTTGATATTTAGGTCAGCTTCACCTCTTTATATCCTTTCTATATAGCATGCTGTCCACCCTCTTATCTCGTGATGGTACAGTAGACCTCTTGATTATAATTTTAATTACTTGTTGCATGCAGTTCTGTATCTGTCCCAAATTATAATTATAAAATGGTATTTTCTTGTTCACTGCTTGCACTATGTGAGCAGTCTTCACAATTTACTTGTTTTGCACAATATGTTTATTTGTCTGCAGTTTCCATTCCTTCCTACTATATGTACAAGAATTTTGCACCGAGATCAATAAAATTCATCTTAGACAACCTGGGCAGCTGGGGTGTGTGGGTATAATAGAGCTGTTCATCCATATGGTTTAAAGAGAGGTGCTTTTTCTGGCTACCAGACTCTGACCCTCAGCTCAGTGTGCCAAGAGCACTATGCGTCTGTTTATCCATCAATCTGTGCCACTCACCTGATGTCTGTGGGAAGCTGAAGGAGCAGGCAGTATGGGGTAATGTAATGGAAATCTGTGTCCCCAGGGGGACAGAGATGAAATGCTGAACGGCTGGTGAATTATCCAGCTTGGCCCCCTGCGTCATGACAGCCATGCTGCTGTCAGGAGTTTCTACACTGAGATGCCATGTGTCGAGAAGGGAGGCAAGGCTGTATGTGCCAGTTCACAGTATGCCATATTTAGGGGCTCATTTTGTCATTCTGGGTAATGTCTTAATGTGTAGGCTATCAGAAATGGTTAAGCATATGTCGGCGCTCATCTTCATAAAACTGCATTAATTCAGCATGCTCATAATATAAATTAAACCCCTGTTTAATGGCTTAGAGTGCCCTGTTTGAATGGTTGCCGAGCTGCATCCTAGATTCTTTGAGTGCTGAGCATTATTTGTTTTGAGGCAAAACATTTGGTCAGAGTGTGCTTTCTCTTTCACTCCAGCACCCAGGTCTGCAGCAGGCCCAACACAGCAGTGTTGCTGAAAAGGAGATTGACATTCCCTTAATCCCATTCAGCCCCTCTCTCCCATCCCAGTCTCCAACATACCTTACTTTCATTGTCCACTTTTTTATATAAATGCTGAAGTGCAGTACTCTCCATTGTGGCTGAACTTTTTCTTTTTTGTTCTCTACAGGCAGCCTACCATACGAGTTCAAGGTGGTTATCGCGGGGAACCACGAGCTGACATTCGACAAGGACTTCATGGCTGAGCTGGTCAAGCAGGATTACTACCGTTTTCCCTCAGTTTCCAAGTTGAAACCAGAGGACTTTGACAATGTCCAGTCACTCCTTACGAACTGTATATATCTTCAGGACTCTGATGTGACAGTGAAGGGATTCCGCATATACGGGACGCCCTGGTAAGGACATGTCATTTGTGTGCCCAAAAGCACTCGGCTGCTTTAAATTTAGTTGTTTGCATGAAAACCTGCATAAATCTGCATTTAATGTTTTACCATGTTCTGATTTCAAGTAGAATTCCACAGTTTTTAGTTATTGTCACAGTTGTTGAATTACTGCACAGAGAAAAACAAGCAGCTGCGTTGCTATGTAACACATGGTTGGCAGCAGTATAAATGGTGTCTTCTTGAGATGCTCACGTTCTTGGTTATTACACCCCCATCACGTTCTCATGGAACTGGGCTGAGTAGCATTTTTGAATATTTGAGTCTTTGAATGAAGTTCTTCTTTGGGAGTGCTGTCTTTGTGGATGCGGTGAGGTGCAGGTTCTGGGAATGTCGTCTTGGTGAATGCGGTGAGGTGCAGGTGCTGGGAATGTCGTCTTGGTGAACGCGGTGAGGTGCAGGTGCTGGGAATGTCGTCTTGGTGAATGCGGTGAGGTGCAGGTGCTGGGAATGTCGTCTTGGTG
>JABFEB020000008.1:22548223-22568649 GCA_019775895.2 Stomatorhinus ivindoensis
ACTACTGTATATTTAAAAACCCGCGAAGTCGTGAATCCGCAATAAGTGAACCGCGAAGTAGCGAGGGATCACTGTATTCACAAAGTGTGCAACTTTTCACTGCAGTGTATCTTTCTGGGCTTCTGGCAGAACATTTCTAGAGCCTCTTTATGGGAAGTCTGAAAAGTCTGGCCCATTTATTGAGATCCACATGCAGGCTGCAAGATGGTCTCCTTGTAGCCTATTGGATGTTTGACTTGACCTGGAAATACATTTTAAAAATGCAGATAGTTTTGTCTGCTTTTCAAGTGGTTGACGCGACATATTGTCCGACGCACGCTCTCTGTCCACTGATGAGTGTGCTCACCTGTGTGTGTGTGCGTGGAACTCCGTCATGCGCGATACAGAGAGTAGAGGAGAATTGTAAATGCGTGACCATGTAGAGACAAAATTGACAAGCTGTTGTGTAAATAAGAAATAACATAAGGCTATTTAGTTTGTTCAATAAAAGGACAGTGTATAGACCTGATCTATAGGAAAGGTAACCTTAAATGATCTGGCGCTACATAGAAAATAAAATTAATAAAATAACTTGACCTTCAAGGCGGGGTAGGATGCCCCCCTAATATAATGATAGTGGAAACACTGTAGTTAATGTGGGAACAGTGTAAAAAAAAAAAAACGGAAAACAAAAATGCGTCCTGAAAATCCTGTAAAATGTAAACACCCAATAATACTTTGAATAGTTTGAATTAGGGCTGAACGAATTAGGGAAAATATTGAATTGTGATTTTTCTGACAGACATTGCGATTACAATTTGATTTGCGATATAATTTTTTGTCACACTTCAGTTGAATTAAAGTTGAGTGAATTTAAAACATATGATGCGGCATTACCACATGAGATACCATCAAAATATTAACTGGTCTGTATTCTAATGCAAGGATGTGAATTTAAAGATGTAGTGTTAAGTTAAATAATGTAATAATGAACAAATGCAGCAAAAAGAAAAATAATAGCGATCTTGCAAGTAACGCTGATTACCCCCTTAATAACACTAGAACCGCTTTTACCATGCCAGTGAACAAGCAGAAACTTCGTTGTATGCACCTGTTTTGTTTGTGCAAATGTGTTAGTGTTAACAGCAGCAAATCTAACACTCAATCTGCAATGTTCATAACAGAGTGGCTGTTCTGTCCTAAAACTATAAAGCTGGAAATTTTTCAAATGTAATATTCATATGTCAAATAAATAGACAGTTTATTGATGGTCATGTTGGTCTACGTTTCCGCTTTTTAACAATTGTATAAGGTTATTTTTTATACAAATCAATTCAGGGGAAACAAAAAAATGCATGTGTTCAGGGTTGCAAACTGACAGGTTTGAGTAACACGCTTTCAGACTCTCAGGCAAGAAACCTTACGGCAAATCTAAATTATTCCATTATAAACTTGGACTTAGCTGCATCAAAAACGTTAGGGCAGTTTGCAAACCCTACAGACTATTTACATGGTAATAAAACTCTTACACCTAAATGTACATGCAGACTCCTCTCAAACAGAAAGCCTCACTCCAGGCAGCTGACTAAAGATTCGACTGAAGCGGCTTATCATTCCTTGGCCTTGTTGCTCTGACAAATATAAAACAAAGGAGAAAACATTATGCGTCACTTTTCTATATATCTTTTTTTAATAAAACCATGCCCATACGATTTGGAATCGATAAATTATTCAACCCTAGTTTAAATAGTTTTTTTTTTTCCCGCAAGCTCAGATCTTTGTAACTCCTACACCCCTTTGAATAACCATGCTTTTTTTTGTCTGCAAATCAGTGATGGGTACTTTGTCAAATTTAGTGGTACGATTTTACCCCTCCCCCCACATGCCTTTTTTGAAGTCCAAAGTGGGGTGTTGAAAAAGGACATAGGAGAAAGAAACTTTTGATTTCTAGCATTTATAATTTCTCACCTTTGTTTCTACATTCATTCTGATGCGTTATGTGCTCCATGGTGACTAGTGGGCATGTCGATACAAGAAGTTAAGTAGTCTGTACCAATACCAGTGAAATTACATAATTTTCAACACCAAATTCCATACCCCGTAAAAATGAATAAACCAATCCCATGTACTTCAACATACTCTCCTTAATTACATTTGAACATTAGAAGAACCATATGTCATATTTTCTGCGATTCTAATATGGTTTGTTGTGTATCTGTTTGCTGACTTGACTCCTGTCTTTCCTGGTTGACCTCCTCCTCTGGCTCATACTGTGAAAGAAAGCTTATTATATTTCAGTTATCCGGTATAGTTCAATGACTGTAAGAAAACAGCAGAGGCTGCACACACAATACACACACCTCTGTATACTCAGAGTGCAAGCCATAGTTTAAATGTACTGACATAGTGACAGACTATTAGTCTGACAATATTTATTTAAAACACGAATGTTATATTTTGATGACAAATGGCGCAAGCTGAATGGTTAGGGCAGAAGCCTATTACTACAAGCTATGGTTACATTGCGTTATCCTAAATCTAGTAGCCTTAATGTTTTGCAAGCCTCACATGGAACATGGTTGGTTACAAAATTGCCTCAGACAAAAGTAATAGTAACGTATGTCAGGATAAGGATGACAAGGATAACATTTTGGATACATTTTAATTTTATGTTAAAATCAATTAAAACTCACCTTGAATTCTTTGAATAGGTCTGGATTCCTGACTTTGAGGTGCTTTACTGAATTGGAAGTATATCCTCCTTTTGTCTGAAATGTACGATAGCACTGTTTGCTCCCTCATGATCGAATGCACAAAGGCACTATAGGAAATACTTTCAAATCTTACTTTTTGTTTTTAACAAGTAGAGGCGGAGCTGGCGTTACAGCTGCATGCTTTGCTGATATTTCATGCTGTTAGGCGTTGTTCTTCTTTCACCATTTAACCATAGATTAGAACACTTGTAAACCTATATGCTGCATGTGTCAGGTTCGAGGGAACTACATTCTCAGTACATACGGTTTATAGAAAAACAAGCATTGTGATGTTATCAGAATTTTGGCATTGACTTGGTACCAAAGTATTGGTTCTAGTGACATCCCATAGTTAATCCAGTGTTTCTGGCGTTCATTCAGCTTTTAGGCCCTCCATAGCTGCAGCGTCTAACCCTTTCTGTGGTAGGGAAAACCCTTTGCTTATAGAAGAGGGCCAAATAACAGGCAAGTAGTAAACACATGTATTTCATTATAAAAAACCTGACTTGTTACTTCACGCATTTCTTAGTTTTTTTTAACTGAAAAAATGTAGTAAAAATTGCAGTTTATAAGAAAAACATTGACCTTGGGTGAAAAGAGAAACTTGGTGCTTTTCCTCTGCCACCAAGAACCAAGCCATACCATGAACCGGTGGTCTTCCATTAGGGCTGCAACAAATTATTATTTTGATCATCGATTAATCTGTCGATTATTTTTTCGATTATTCGGGGGATTTCCAGCATGTTTTAATAATCCAGATTTTGTCTTCATACAAAGGTTGTTTCCTGCAACTCGTATAAAAAAAAATAAATGTATGCTACATTAAGAGTACAAAAAAAATTGTAGCAGCTGAATCAATGTCATGAAAAATAATCTTTTTTATGAAATATTAAATGATTTTCTAAATGTTATTTAATGTTGATACACATAACACGTGACGGGGAGAGAGCACACAAGCGAGTGTGTCTGCTTTTATTACGGACAAGCAAAGAAAACATTTATTGTGTAGAAAAAGCCTTTTCTGCATTTTATGCTAAAAATTCGCTGCCTTGCGCTCTCATTAGATTCCATAGACTTTAGTGACTGAACAGCACAAATAAGACGATTGGTGAGGAAAAACCCCTGAACGGCAGGCGGCAAATTTAGTTTTAAAACATGTCTGGTTGTGTCAGCATACTACAGTATGGTTTTCAGGAAATAAGTTAAATAACGTAAGGCTATTTAGTTTGTTTAATAAAAGGACAAGATATGGACCTGTTCTATTTGAAAGGTGGCCTTAAAAGACTTTTGTTGTGACCTGGCACTATATAGAAAATAAAATGAAGTAAAATTAACTTGGGGCACCCCCCTAATGGAGTGGTAGGGTAAACACGTTGTGGTATATGTAGCCACATTTGTAGCCTCATAATAGCTGATTGTGTTGACAACCACAATTCTTCAATTCTCCCAGACTTCATCATGTAAGCTATTCAAGGCACGCCATTGGTTCTCGTCACCTTTTTCTTTCATGATGGTTGGCGTCCATCTTAATGGTGCTTTACTGCCACCGCAGCTTTGGTTAGCTTACTGCTCCCAAATTAGGAGGTAGCCACGGTACTTATGTGTATAATAACATAGACCCAAGTAACCGATTATTAAATTAGTTGCCAACCATTTTAATAATCAATTTAATCAATTAGTTGTTGCAGCCCTATTTTCCATTGCAGAAGTATGCGAGCCGTACCCTAGTGTGACCAAACCAAGCTGGCTGCATCACCACCAGCTGATTAGTCGAAATGCATGGAGATATTGGTGTTCTGCCCATGGATTATCTGAAAGAAAAAGCATGTATTCTATTTATTATTCATTATTAGTAGTATCATACATCGTGATGCATTAATGTATTTGCGAATACTCTGAACTTAAATTACTAACCTACTTACAAAACTGCTGTGGAACAACTGAACGGAATGGATTCATAATGCTAATTTAGGCAAGTGAATGCTAATTCCACTAGTGTCTGATACTTTCATAACACAGCAGTCCTTACAGACATGCTGTGGAAATTAGCACATGGTAAAAATAATAATAATCACACATAGTAAACCATGATGTACTCAGTTTGAACAGTAAATAAGCATCTCTTTGGTTTTACATCATTGTCGCTGTCCAAACTCAGCAATGCTTTTACCAAGCTGACCTTTCTGCAATGGAAAACCAAATTGAGCTGGAACTGTGCTGTAATTAGTCTCTTTGTGGTACAGCTCAAGTACGAGTCAGTTCCTGTATGCTGGGAGAAAAGCACCATGAAAAATAATTCTTTCTGAATTTTCCAACAAGCTATACCTGAGCCATATAGCTGTAACATATGTAAGATATGTTATAGTCTATAAGAAAACATCCTATATTATCTTATTTTTTGCTAACCACAATGTAAAGAAGGCATTGTGGAAGGTATGGGAATTCATATTCCAAATTTCATCAGTATCAAAAACGGTGATTCGAAATTTTTTCCAGAAAATTGTTGAACTAAGATGACCAAAAAAATGACAGTCGAGAACTAAGACACATACACAGAGACCATTCAAATCAGTATGGTAACTTAAGAATGCTTATTCAGCATTAGTTTCGTACAAAAGAATGAAGTTCCTGACAGATACATGTTTAATAAGCATTCACTTAAAAATTAAAAATAGAACGTATCTGAAAATTCAACGCACCGCCTTGCAGGATGGGATGGGGGGGGGGGGGCAGATTTGCATAGAAAGAGAGAGACTATAGGTGCATGTGAATAACAGTAGATGGATTTACAGTGTTAACATGGTGGACATGCTGCCAGAGTCTTGTAGATGTTTCCGGTGTTCCCTGATATGCTATATCAAACTTAAAAATTGCTCAAATGTGTCGGTAATTCTGACGAAAATGATCACTGCAAAAGGTCTATGTGGATGGAGATTTATAAGTAAAAGAACTGCAACATAAAAGCTGATAAATTCACTAAACCATGTTGTATGTGACAGGCCCTTGTTAAAATTTAAGCGCAGTTGTATTGTTCTGCACAAGTACCTTTGACTTTAATGACTTTTTCATTTAGATGAATGACTGGTTGGGCTCTCTCCCCTTATACCCCCCTGGAACAAAAGTCTGGAGTAACCTGTGTTTTTGCCCATTCCTTACCAGATTTCTTATCTATTCATATGGCTTCCTGCCCATTCCTTATGAGGGTCTGTAATAGGACTGTCCACTAAGAACAATTTTTCTATGGATTCATCAAAAGACTTTTACCGTTTTACCGATTAATCAAACAATTAATTTTCTCTAAAAAAAAAAATCAAACATAGTATATTTTTATTTTGCAACAACAGTGTATGTCACAGCAGGGCTTTAAATAATGGATGCCGACTTTTCAGACATTTTTTCAATATTAGTAGTATTCTTAAAATATTAATGAGATGCATGTTGTGATACTTTAATAATCAGTGTATTTATCAGCTAAAAGGACAAAAAAAGCTCTCCATACTAATGGTAATTTAATAAACACGAACAGATAGCACTTACGTTGGTTTTGCCTAATCTGACGGTCCATCATCCAGAATAGCGCCTGTGTGTTTTCTTTTCAGGTGCTCAGGCATAGCGCTAGTGTGACACCGTGTGAAAATTTGAACTACGCCACTATGTTACCTGCATAGTGATATTAAAGGGCTAATTTGTTATAATGAAGCGTTTTAGAAATCATAGAATAAGCTTTAAAAACTGATGCATCGATTTTAAAATATTGACGTCGACTCACATTTTCAGTGTCAGTGTCATCGACTGTCAACTAGTAACGGCAGCCCTATTCTGTAACTATTCATACAGCTTCTTCCGCATTCTTTACTGGGCTCCTTACCTATTCATTCAGCTTCTTATGGGTTACTCATTCTAGGCAATATGTACTGTGCAGGAGTGTGTTTGACTCCGAAAATCTAGCTCGTCTGACTAGTGTGATCACTGCATACTGTGATATGCTTTACCGAGCCTTGAACCGCTGTAAGAGGTGGCCTGGGACGCGGTTCGTTTGGACTTGGGCACAGTATGCATCTAATATGATTACTGACTGTGTCCAAGCACGGAACAAAGATATGAAGCCAACTGTACGACTGGCACACACATGCTCAAATGTGCACTATTTGTGAATTGGACCTGAAAGGAACGGATTGGGTGGGCTGTGCAGATCAGGTAGCGGCAAATATTTAACCAACATTGGGGCAAAGGGATTACTTTGGTCTACGTCAGAGGTGCAGTGTTTGCAGGAAATTCAGGCTAACAAGAGTATCTAAGGACAGCTGGATGTATCACCAAACCTGTAAGGTAGACCCATGTTTTACAAAATATTTTCTTATACATACAGTACTATTAATTGAAAATCACTGTGTTGCATACTCAATAAATGCACACGTCATCACACCCAAAAAAAACCCAGATAAGCCACAAAATAATGACATAATCATGAACTCCATTGTACTGTGTGATAGCGTCTTTCTTCCTACATTTTCTTCAGCAAAAAAAATTGCACAGTGACAACAAATGCATGCTTAGTCCTAGAGTATTAGGCGCACTGAGAGTGCAGACCTGCGGGTGAGTGAGGAGGGGAACAATCATGCCAGGGCATTGAACAAGGCAACTGGACTAAGTATAAGTTTATTTACAACCTGATCTGTGGTCTAAAAATCTCTGGAACTGTGATAGTTTTATCAGCTTCCCCTTACATATTTTTATTCTGTAACAATGTACACACTGCATTTATCATGTTGATAAGCATATGCACTTGTAATCCAAAAGCTGTATTATGTTTTTTGTTAGGCTATTTATTTACTTGCATCCTTGACTTTCACCTTCAGCTACTTTGCATAGAGGTACAAATTAAAACTACACTACAGTTTTATTAAACCCCACGGCTGATTAATGTTTTCTTTTTGTTTCCTTCATCTATCCAAAATCTAGCCCATCTTTGCATTCCTCTTCTGGACTTCTGCTTTACTCTCAGCTTGTTTGAAACCCATTTCTTATTGGAATCTCTGGTCTTTGAATAATACATTTCTGTACTGTGGGAGAGCTGGAATGTCAGTGTCACCATGTAAGTGCCTTTCCCATCACAGAAAGAATGCTCAAGTGCTAATTGTTTCTCTGTGTGACCCTGGCACTCCCATGCCCTTACATTCAGCCTACCGCCCTTCTACCACTTTTTTACCTGGCCTATTCATGACCTCCTAATAATGCCCAATGTCTCTTCACCTGAGAAGTTAACCCATAAACTTGTGTCCTCCGCTCTGCAGTGAAGAGGAGAAAATGTACTTTTCATATTCTCCTCAGTTTCCTTTGTTTCTTTTCATTCCTTTCTTTTGGAACTGGGGCAACTGCACCAACTTATATCCTGCATCACTACCTCTCTGATTTTCCTTTCATGTTGAGGCTACAGAGCTGCATATGTATGTATTTTCCTTTTGAAATATTGGTCTGCTTTGCTCCCAACTAATAGTAATACTTTCTTTAGTCTCCGGGGGATAAGGTCATCTGACTGAGACTCACGGTTAGCTGGGCTGGGCAGGTAACCCAAAACCTCCTCGTTGTCTCCAACGGCCTTGGGCCCAGGAGTAGCTGAGGAAATGGTGCTAGCAGTGTGTAACTGTGTAAGTTCCTTTCATTCAAGCTGTGGTGGTGGTGAGGGGGGGTGCTCCAGGACCGCTTTAATGGCCTGTCCTACCCCAGCTATTAAGCCTTCTCTAGTTTCTCTGGGCCTTCCTGCCAGATTCATATTTCAATCTTCTCAAATGAATCTGGTATCTTCATTCCCAGAGATCTCCCACCCCCAACCCAAACTTTCCCTACTGTGGTGTCTACAGTTCCCTACCTGGATCCAAGTCAGCAACTCCCTGACCTGCCTACACCCGCCACCCAGCTGTAGATTGTGTGGCTTGCCGATGTGTAGTCCTACTCTATTGTGGACGTGCATCCAGCGGGCCCTCTGGCATGGCATAGAGTATGCGTGTGTGCAGCTTCAATCACACCTACTTCAATCACATTCACTATCTTGTGTCTAATTTGTCCTGTGTAGCACTGTGTCCATGGTCACCTGTCTCTTACTGTTTTGTAAAGGTGGTTAACTAGGTGGTTAACTACATGGTTTCTCAAATTTTTCAGCTTTCAACCCACAAAATAACAGTGCCAGAGACTCGCAGCCCTCCAGATAGATTTTGCTGACCAGAGGGGGGATGGGGGTTAATGTTGCTCACTTGTGCAACATCAGGCCCACGGGGTAGTGCCGCAGCTTGTATGTTTCCCTGGGCAAGAGGCCTAACCCGTCTCCACACATGGAGGTCAGGTGGTGAGGTTGCAGTTAAATGAATCCACCCAGGACCCCATCAGTCACTCAGCTGCAGTTAATAGAACGGGGTCAGCCCCAGGCTGGTGCCACCGTCACTCCCTCCACTTCCCTTGTTGCATTTGCTGTGGCCTTGGCCGATCGGTGGTTTGTCAGGCCCGTCTAGCCACTTGCCACCTATTACCAGCGGGTCCCAAGCTGTTAATAAAGGCACCATGGCCAGCCATATATACTGCACTCTGTCAGGTGCCTCCCTCCCAATGGGGAAATAAATATCCCATTAACATGCTTCTCCTCATTGGCCTTGACAGCTTGATCAATTAACCGTCCTTTTCAGATGACCTCCACACTGCAGTGACAAGGAGGTGAGGCCGCAATGAATCGCCTGGTCATGTAATGTGCTGCACTCTGCAGCAGAGGCTTCCACTGTGCCTGTCTTTGCCTCACCCTTTGTTTTACTTTGTCTGTGCACTTTTAGACAGTGGAGGGAAATAACAGAATCGTTTGTGGTGTTTATGTGTACAGTGGACAGAGAGGTTCACCTGTGGGGGGCAGGAGTTCATAAGAGGCCAGTGGCCCATTTCACTTGAGATGCATCTTATTTGTGAGAGAACCAGCAAATAAGCCAAAACTGCAGGGAAGGCCCTGCAGATCTTTGTTTTTGCATGTAAGCATTTTGAAACTGTTTACATTCCCTTCTTTTTGCCTTTCAATATGCAGTTAAAAATTACTTTGCTATAGCACTCAAACAATATGAGGAATACAGTGGAGAATTTGTATATATCAGTTTGTTAATGAAGGGATCTCAGAAGTGTCAGTAAGAATACATAGGACAAATGTGGAAGAAATTAAAGATGTCCCACTAATATTAAAATCTTGTAGCATCTGAGATTGTAAATCACTATGATTCTCTAAGCACTAAACTAAAGTTCAAGGGCTGCTTGCAGACTGGCTTAATGTTGGGAGGCATCCTCACTCTGTCACTTTTTTGAAAGGAATGTAAATAAATACTAGTCAAGAGGGAGCTTGCAAGGTTTTTGGGTGCCACCGTCGTCTCATTAGACTGGCTCGGCACTTAATTGGAAACAAAGCTGCAGGCACTAGTGCCCTCTTATTCAAACACAGACATGGCGATAGAAGCCAGACAGCTGCCGGTGGGTTGACAGAATTTGGTCAGTGTTTTGGTGGAGAAAAGTCTACAAGTTCAGAATACCAGCTTAAGGACCACCGGTGACCACGATTGCATTGCAAACTAACTGTGAATGGGCAGAAGGCCTAAATAAGGATTAGTTTCTGTTAAAAGATGTGACATCCCACAATGCCTTGCTTGATAAGTAAGGCTGTTCTCCCCAGAGTGGCACGTGTCAGTCACATTCAAGTCCACAGGTTTCTCCTGCGCCCAATGTCTGTTCCTTCCCATCCGAAGGCCTTGCTGGTACAGAAAATAAGTTAGCTGTAACAAATATGCATGGGCTTAAACTGAGTAGTGGCCTCCTATATGTATAAGACTAAATGGCTCCTGCTGAACATGCAGTCATGTGGGGGCTGTAGCATTAACCTGTTTCATGACACAGTGATAAGAATTGTTGCAGTCCTCTCATCTGGGAGACCTAGTTACCTCAACCCATTTCTTCAGTCTTCTTCATTCATTTATTCATTTACAGCTTAACGCTATCATCTTTATAACCACTCTAGATCATGCAGCTGTCACTTTTGCGTTCCTGGCGAGCAAGGCCTTCCTTTGAATGGGGTCTGTCATCCCTGCCACCTGGGCCGGATGGCGAGGGCTTGCCTTAGAACCTAATCTTGCTTGGGGAGTATGAGAGTCATTTCACTGCAATATAATTGGGCTACAGAAGAAACAATATTTTCTTTGTGAGCTTGAGTCTCCATTCATATGGAGGTTAACAAATGTCCTTGCATTTACCTGTAGTGATTACAACAATGGTGCTTCTGTAAGAGAGGGGAGAACTGTTTATGATGAATTCCAGCGAAATTTCTTAATTCCTGGAAAAAAAGGTATGTTAAAATGCTAAAAGGTGGAAACTCTGTTACATCTATTATCATATATCAAGTAATTTGCTGTTCCTGGCCACTTTGTTTTACTTATTTTTTCAATTAAGAATATGATCATTAAATGACCAGTATTTTGATTTAAAGAGCATAATGTTTTCTTCTGCTGGAAAATAAATTTAATGAGGCTGTCAAAGGCATAACTATATTTACATGGACATGTTTCTGGAATATTTGCTTATTTCCAATTGATTTATTCTGTAAAACATCATTGCAAGTAGTTAACATTTCTGCCTCAGAGTAGAAGAAACCATTTTATTAACACAGTGCACTTTTCATTCTGCTGAGATTGAAGCAAAGTCAATCAAATATGGAAGCACAGGCTGGAGTAAGGTTTCAGTTCTTCTGCCAACTACTGTTACAGGAGCTGTCAGTCAAATGCTTCCACCGTATTTTTTTCTCTTCAGTCTGACCAACGCAGTATTGGCTTTTGATTTAAATAGCGCTTTGTAGGATTTTGTGTCAGTTGTGGTTCAGGCCCAAGTATGAAGTGAGAATAGCTGGTTATGGGGTTCTATATGGACCCTCCGGTTGTATTTCAGTGGTAGGTGCTTCCTGTTGGCGAAACCAAGTATCTGTCTGAATTTTCCTTCTGTTAATGTAGTCAAGTTTTTTTTGGTTAATATCCCCACCCACAATGAGCGTTTGCTTAGGCCTAAGTGTTTTATCCATGCCATGTGCCCTGATTAATGTGTTTATTAGTCAGCTAGTTAAATGAGGTCTCCCACCAAACTAGTGTTCCAGGCATCTCTCCCCCCTTAGCTAGTACATGGGACCAGTCCCTCTTCCAGTCATATCTGCCAGCCGAGTTGCAGCCGCTTATTATGTCATCTGTGGCATTGCATGGTTTTGGAGGAGTTGTCATTGAAATCCTAATATGACAAGACTATTGTATGTATGCCGACCGGTGTCATTTTCAATGTGCATTTTCCCTTAGGACGCCCTGGTTCAATGGATGGGGCTTCAACTTGCCCCGGGGCCAGTCTCTGTTGGACAAATGGAACCAAGTACCAGAAGGCCTCGACATTCTCATGACCCATGGGCCTCCTCTCGGTGAGTCCAGTTAATCCTGGTCCGTCATTTAATGGGGATTTAACTTGTGTTTTTTAGAAAATATTTCTAACCATATTAGAATTTGCATAATTTCTCTCCTTAAATTTATTCCCTTACTATTGTTATATTTTGTGTATTTTTGTTTTCCCCGGGTGAGAAATACATATGGTTTCGGGGGCAGTCAATCATTACAATCAATTGATGAATCCTTGCCATCAAAGTAATTAAAATAAATTAACTGTGCCACTCAGTGGCATTTTTCCATTTTGAATATGACAAAGTATCAAAAATACTTTGATGGAGTTTATTACCATTTCACAAAAAATTTAATGGATGAAGATATACAACTGATTTAATTTTGTGACATTTTGTACCATAATTGAAGCAGCGGAGCTAGGTAGAAGCAAAGGACAGAAAGGTCAGCTATTTAAGACACTTCACCTTGTGCATACAGCAATTCTATAAGTATTTCAAACTTCCTAGGAACATTGTATAGGGTAATGATCTGGAACAATTCACACCCAGATTGAAGCAATGTCATTTAATGAGGGCAAAGGGAAGAGCAGCTGCAGATAACAATGGATCTTGTGAACATGATAAATCAAAAAGTACTTGATGGATCTTTTTATAATTTCTGAAGAAAAAGTTATATGGATGAAAATCTATATGCATTTTCATTTGCACGAACATTCAAGATGTGCCAAATACACTATTTGGGCAGAAATATTGGATCATTACACCCACAGGAACTTATATGGTATCCCTTTCTAAACCCTTAGGGTTTAATATGGAGTTGGTTCCCCCTTTGTAGCTATAGCAGCTGCCAGTCTTCTTGGAAGGCTTTTCTCAAGATTTTGGATTGTGTCAGCCACAGATGCAGATCTGGCAAACCTGATTACCTTGAGACATGTAACGCAAAGTTGGGCTTTTAATAAAGATTTTTTGGAGAGGTAGTGAGACTACATCTGTGACCTACAGATTTTAGAGGTTGGAGGGTTTGGGAAGATTAGATGGGGTGGTTTTGGTGGTGCCCGGAATATCATCATTGCCATTGTGACAGAATTGTTTTTGCTGTGTACTCTTTTACTTGCGTGGTTCCAATTTCTTAGCAGTGATGGATACCGGATCTATTTTTTTTTAATATAAACTTACTTTACTTAACCAGTGTAGGTTAGGGAATCTACAACAATTTGTGCACTGAAAAGGCTGTGCTGAGATAGTACGTCTGGTTACAGGGTAGCTCTGAATTACTGGGGCCATCTCATCTGCAGGGTTCCGGGACTGGGTTCCCAAGGAGCTTCAGCGGGTGGGCTGTGTGGAGCTGCTGAACACTGTGCAGAGAAGGGTTCGCCCCAAGCTTCACGTCTTCGGAGGTATCCACGAAGGTGGGTGGTGCTCACTGCTGTATGCTGTATTGCAATTTTCTCCTTGAGTTATTGATCTATGTGAAGTGTTTCGTCTTCCTAAATATATGCTTCCCTGTTGATTGAAGAGTACCTGATGTAAACAATTTGTGTAGGTATGGATCACAAGTAGATTTGAAAAATTTCACACGTTTGTCTGTAGTGGAACACCCCTCCCCCCCCCCCCCTTTCTACTCAAAAACCTGAAACTGGCCCAAATATCCAGGAAGGTTTTTATGTGGGGATATCCTTAGGACTAGGGTATGTGTACAGGTTGTTCTTCTCATCTTTGTGAGCTAATTCGTTCCAAATTATTGCTCATTAATCGAGAACTTGTAAAGTGGGAGGTATTTTGCCATAGAAATATTGACTACTTTGATAAAATGACTTTGGTTCAGCCACAAATTTTTCATAATTTTTTGCCAAATTAACAAAGGAAACACAAATTCATTAACATTTGTTCAAGACATATACATACATGTAAACAAAAATTCCTCTGAGAGAGACAAAGACACTTTGCTATGATTGTAGCATTCACGTTTAATTTTGGTCACTTTGATTTTCAGCAGATGTTTTACAGATGTTTTATTCTTCATGTATCCCATTCTGAGCTGGTGGAGATTACACACAAATAGTACATAAAATTAACCTGGTGTATTAACAGGATCAGGTTGGGTCGGACCACATGCCATTAGGTGTAATGCTGTGTATGCTCAGACATGCAAGGTGAAAATCAAGGGTGCACAATCAGATATTTCACAAAGCAAATATATACACTTTGACACAGCTTTAATTCAGGGGGTTCAACAAAAATATTGTATGACCCATTTAAGAATTCCCCCCATTTTTATCAGTCCTGCCATTATTAGGGTCTCAAAAGTAATTACACAAACATCATTTCTAATATTGGGTGGAAAATCCTTTGAAAGTCTGGCACCCCTGGACATGTTAGGTTTCCTCAGTGGTGATGCTTTGCCAAGACTTTACTGCAGCGGTCCTCATTTATTGCTTGCTTTTTGGTCTGCCTGACTTCAGTTTTGTCTTCAGAATGTCCCATTAGGTTGATGTCAGGTGACTATCTCAGTCATTGAAGATTATTCCACCTCTTTGCCTTGAAAAGTTTTCGGTTTACTTTTGCAGAATGTTTTGGGTTGGTGTCCATCTATACCCAGAAGCACTATTCTATCTCTAGTGCATCATTTGGACGAATTTAAACCAATCATATTGCCCTATACCCTTCAGAATTCATAGTGTTCTATCAGCAGTCATATCATCACCACTAGTGAACCACTTCCTTTGGAACCATACAAGCTCAATGCTGTCGCCTGCACCACGTTTCACAGGTGATGTGGTATGCTTCGGATCGTGAACCGCTCCTTTCCTTCTCTGTGCTCTTCTCTTACCGTCATTCTGGTATAGGTTGATCTTAATTTCATCTGTCCAGAATTGATTTTTTTTATTATTTTTTTTTGGCAAAGTCTAATCTGGCCATCCTATGTTTGAGACTTTCCACAGGTTTGTACCTTGTGGTAAAACCTCTGTATTTATTTTTATGAAATCTTCTCTTAATTGTAGAATTTGAGAATGATACACTTACCTCCTGGAGAGTATTCTTGACCTGGCTAGATATTGGGTTTTTTCTTAAAACACACAAAGAATTCTGCAGTCATCCACCACAGTTACATTCTTCAGTTGCCCGGGCCTTTTGGTGTTGTTGAGATCACCCGTGTGTTCTTTTTAAGATATGTACCAATTACTTCTGCTGTCTAGCCAATTGTTTTCTCAGCCTAACAATGGCCTACTTGCATTGACAGCTCTTTGGACCTCATATTGAGAGTTCACAGTAACAGATTCCATATCCAAATCCCACACTTGGAATAGACTCCAGAGCTTTTACCTGCCTAATTATAATGAAATAGCAAAGGAACAGCCCACGCCTGGCCATGAAACACCTTTGTCTGTCAATTAGCCAATTCCTTTTGAGCTCTGAAAGTGGGGGACCTACGTACGACAATGGCTGAAATTCCTAAATCATTCCTTCAGTTTGATGTAACTACCCTCAGGTTCAAGCAAACAATCTTCAGTTTAAGCACCACATTCATTAACTTCAACTTTATTTTTGGTAAAAAGCTAAGCTCAGTCATTCACCTGACCGTATATATATTAAGAACATAACAGCCCTCCTGCTAGAGTTGCAGGTTTGCTTTGAAGTTAAACCTGCATGTGTAACTGCAGCATTGCTGTCTGTCTTTTGCAGGTTATGGAATCATGACAGATGGGTATACAACATACATAAATGCCTCCACCTGCACCGTCAGCTTCCAGCCCACCAACCCCCCTATAGTCTTTGACCTCCCCAATCCCCCAGCATCCTGAAAACACAGGGCAGTTGTAAATGACTTTTTTTTCTAAAAATAAGTCAAATGAATTCTACTAAATACATGTTTAGATTTGCTTTCCAAAATATTGTTCTTTTGTAATTTCCTGGTTCAAAAACCTTATGAATGCCAGATTTGAAGATCAGAAGTTAGTATTGAAATTGGATTGGATCTGTAAAATAACAAAGCTTTGTGAATTTGTACAATTTCCCTGCATATTTTCCTTGCATTTGCTGGATATGTTGATATTACATGCCATTGTAAGTTTTTACGTACCTTTTTAGGACAATTAAGCTTTGTTTTGGCAGAAATACTGCCTTAAACTTTAGCTTTACAGTACTTTGGGAGAATGTTGTTGCTTGTAGCAGAGAAGTAGTTCCTTATTTATTTTCTGTTACCAATTAGCAAATAAAACATTCGATTAAAGGATCACTAAAGTTTATGGATGAAATCCTTAAAAAGACTATTTAAAGCTAATGTGCTGTTCTGTAGATAATTTGAGAAGTGCTACCTATATATTATGCTAAATTTCTTTGTAAATGTATAGCAACTTACCACCAAAAGAGTTCTATGTTAATTCTATGTTATATGCTTAATGTGGGTTTATGTATCTATGTAGGTATGTGTGTGTATGTATGTATGCATACAGGTTTAAGAACCACACGTAGTCACCTGTTTCTCTATCATGCAGTATGGATTCCATTGTGATCCAGTTTTCCTTATGCACGCAAGAAATTAATCATTTGAGCATAAGGAATTTGCAAGATATTTTTATACATCTGCCTAAACACAGTTTACTTGTCCTTTAAATCTTAAATATTATTGTATTTGCATTTATATTGTCCTTTTTTCTAATTTTTGCACTGTGTGTAAATGCAATCTTGCTAGCACAAAAAAAACGTTGCCAATAGTTGTGTGAACTTCGCAAATGTAAATGCCCCATTCTCTGATTGCAGACTTAGTTTCCTTCTTTATGGGAGTTTAGCGCTGCTTCTATCTTTGTGTTTATTGTGATATATTTAGCTGCCTTTATATGCAAATAGAATTGCAAGATTTTTACTTATTAAATACATGTCTGTTTTTAAGAAAACGTTTCATCTTGCATTGATATTGTTGTGCAGATAGTGACAGCATTTAATTCATACATTTTATATAAAATTCAACATTGAAATATTTATTTTGTGTGCAGTTGTGATTTTAAAGTCTAGTCCAGACTTTCAATAACACCCTTAATTTCACAGGTGCTCTTTTAGAAACGCCTTTTCACACCAGTACAATCTACATGGCTTTTGCACCTGACGTGGATCCTCCAGTTATTTGCATTAAAACCTGAGTTTTAGACAAGCTAAATTTCTCAGTATTTTTCAGGAAATCTGGAGTACTTGTGGATTTGATTATTTTCAATGTTCAAATTCTCTAAAGCTTTTTCCAGATATTTGACCTGGATCAGCTAATTCATACTAATTTAGCATTTGAATGTCTGATTTACTCCTGTTTCTCAGTTTCAACTTTGTGTTGTATGAATTATTGCATATACTGGGAAGATGGGTTTTGAAAGTGATCCCAGCTGAATAGTTAAATTGACTAGTCAGATTGGGATTGCTATAATGCTTTTGTGAGGCATTTAAAGTTATTGTGGTTAAAAGACAGCAAAAAAACAGACACTACACTAGTAGAAAAAGTTATCGTCTTGCAGTTTATATTCTTGTTTGTAGGCCAATTTTATTGTAAAACCAGATATTAAATTTGTGCATTAAAACATTCATGTGAGCACTCTTGCTCAGGAGCATTTAATATCTAGCACAGTTAAATTCTCTTGCTGTCAGAAATTTCACATTTCTGGGAGTGGCTGTGAACCCAAATGCTTCATCCACAAATGTGTATCATGTCTATGCTTCATGTTTAATTTTGTATTTCAATCCTCAAAGATATACAGGGTTAGTATAGAATATCACTCTTGGCTCTGAAGTCAAATCCCAGCTCTTTCTAGCTGAAAGCTGAAGCAAATTTCAACAAGGCCAAAAAAATCTGTTCCCAACCCTATCTCTCAGTACTCCACACATCAAAGGTACCAAACCAATTAATTTTCCCAAATGAGAGTAGAAAATGTGCCCCCAGACCTGGGACTGCGTCAGCTTTCATTATCATAATCCACTCTAATCATATTAGCATAATCCTCTAAACTCATGTGAAAGGTACAGCATGCATGTGCTAGAGTGGTGTTCATGCATTCATTGCTCATGTATGTGTTGCTATTAAATATGCCACAGTGGAGGTCATTCATGTGACAGTGTTTTTTCACTTGTGAAATGTATTTCAACATGTTCTCATGCTTTTAACAAACATATCTCAAACATCACCTACACATCTATTGAGTTCCATTCAATTTCACATTGCATTGTCTCAAAATTCTTAAGATTATGCCTGCCCAAAGTCCCCAGTAAGCAAGGCAGTGGAAAGAGTGGCAAGGACAAACTCCCTGGAAGGAAGAAACCTTGGGAGGAACAAGACTCAAAAGGAGGAGCCCATCCTCCAGGGGCTGGCAGAGGAACTCAAATTAACAACTTGGCAAAGTCCTAATATACGCTATCGAAATTATACGATTCGAGTCTCAATGTGGGGGTAGGCAGGTGATGGCAGGCAGGACATCAGCACTCCAACTCCACAAGGGAGTGTGAAGTTAGTGACAGCACAGTTCATCCAAAGCCAATGGCATCCATCCCCACCCAGCTCTGCGTCTCATACTGTAGGCCTTATTTATCAAATGGTTTGTCCAAAGCAACATGCACGTAAGGAGCAGAAGGCAGAATCCAGCAGCATCCCTGTAATTAGGGTCAAGGGCCCACTGGTCACAACGTCCCACGGGGTTTGTACCAGCAACCTTCAAATCACATACTGCTAATCTGCAGAGCCACACACCATGGCCAGGAGCACTGCAGACATGCCCTAGGGCTATAGGAATGTGGTTTGTATTGCCACTGCTGCCTTACAGCTGTCATTCATAGACCAATGGTTCAGGGTTCATTTTGCCCTCTACTGTATGTCAACATGCTAGTCTTTCCATTCTCATGTCATGTCTTCCCTCAGCTGTTTGGGTGATGGGGGTTGTAAGAGTAGCAAACGGGTAGAACCATCCTGGGATTTCCTCTTGGGCCTTCAGGAACTATTGTGCTTGCAATCACAACCTCACACACAGAAACACAAGCACATAGTGCCCGTCCTCCTGTCTCTGCTCCAGTTTTTCACAATTCTCACATTCATAAGTGAACAGCAATCTGGAGTATGACTAGATCAGCTGCTGCAATTTCAAAACAAAACCTCAAAAATGAAATTTAAAGCAAAAATTGTCAGCGTTGAAACAGTTGCTAATTACAAGTAGAACTGGACATAATCACAGTGAATTTACTTCTTGTGTATAATTAGGATGTCATCCAAGTGCAAAGAGAGTGCAGAGTTTTCAACCACAGTCATTCATCACCCTGCATTGTTAGAGGCCCCTGACATCACTGGGAAACACATTTGTGATAAAATTTCCAGTTTTTAAAAATCCTGCTGTTTCCAGTGTCTTGTTCTAATGCTCTGCACGTGTGTGTGTGGTGGTGGGGGGGGGCGGTGTCTGTATCACACCAAGCTTTTATTGCTGGGCCAGATTGCAAAGTCTATTAATTATCCACCACTGACACCAGCAGGAATTAATGGGTGTACTTGACAAGGTTGGCTATTACCCTATGTTGTCATGACAGCTGCTATTGATATTGGAAATTTGTCAGCTGAGCTTGCATTGGGCCTTGATGGATGCTGCGAGTGTCATGGTGAAGGCTGTCACCCCCTCAACCCCAACGGGCTTTCAGGCAGCTGGGGAATGCGGGGCCACCCGTAAATTACTTAAATGCACGCTGGTATGCAGCTCAGCAAACTCTTTCATACACCACCCTCAAGAACAAGGTGTTAACATGTGAGGGGCAGTCTATGTGTCAGGACTGCCATGGGGAATGTTTATGGTGCCGTTATTACACCCTCCAATTTTTACTGCTGTCATCTGGAGTTCATCTGGCTCACACTGCGATGCTCATAAATAATATTTTAAATCAAGTGGTAGATGGCTAAAATTGTGACCTTTGCATTTCATACAAGTGAGCCTTACCCTGACATGTATACAATGGATGCAACTCTTTTTAACATTTTGAATGTGGAGTATGCTATTCATATTGTGGAATGCAGGCTTAATTCATATTGTGGAACGCAGGCTTAATGTATATCATTCATGAATACTTATTCAGTGCAGGTTTAGAGTAAGCCTGTGCCAGGAATCGTAAGGGAGGGTCACCCTGGATGGGATGCCAGTCCACTAAAAGACATATACTCACGTGTACAAACCGGATTCCAAAAAAGTTGGGACACTAAACAAATTGTGAATAAAAACTGAATGCAATGATGTGGAGATGGC
>JABFEB020000008.1:22571337-22592670 GCA_019775895.2 Stomatorhinus ivindoensis
GGGTGTGCTGGACATCTTGATAGATTGAGGTCTCCAGGCAGCACCCCCCAGGAGGAGTAGGGGAAATAAAATGTGCAATTAGTCAAAGTAGGGGAGACTATAGGCAGTGCTGAAAGTTAGATGAATGCAATATGAAGTGCAATGTGCAAGCTCCAGCAGATTTGGCTATGGCAGCATTACATTTTTGCAGAGCCAGGAAAATCATTAGACAAAAAGCAACTGTGGATGTCTCTGGCCAAAGGAAGGAGAAATATGACAATGTATGCTGCTATCAGTCTACAAGGGGTGTTCCATCACCATGTCACGATTAGTCCATACAGCAGTTGTGGAATTCCTCAATGTACTCTGATTTTTTATTTTATACAGAGACAGCATAGAATCCCAATCCAGACTATGTGCTATCATATGGGATAATGCTAGTGTTGCATCGCAAGACATATAGTTGCAATGGTTTTGCTATTTGTCTGTTTTCTGCACTTTTCTTTCTGCTCAGGTGTTCCTGATTACTACTGTCATACAGATTTGATCACTGTTAGATGGAAGAATAAAAGGCTGGTTTGGGGAGCATCTTGCTCTCTTCTCTCGCTCTAGTTCATTTGGTGCCGGGAGGCATTCTAGAGCTGCATTTGGTTCTTGTGAACAAATATTCCTCACTGTGCTGCCATTAATTTTATTTGAGCAATCGGATAAATATCTGGATAGGCATTTTGCCTTAAGTCAGTTCTGTATTTTCCCACTATAACTAAATCTCCCTTTTTGGAACGTTACAACTGTTGTCAGTATCCATCTTTCTTTGTTATGAACCCTGAACCACTTCCTAACAGTTTTCATCATTTGAGTGTTGTTCAAGAAGAGTTCAATTCCTACCCACACATTCAAGTGATCTTCCTTCCACCATACTCCCCATTCCTCAGTCTGTTTTTTCCAGGTAGTAATGAAAAGTATATGATCAGAATCCTTTTGAACGGGTAATGCAAGCAGCCTGAGGCTTATCAAGGATTGATCCACAATTCTAAACATTACTTCCTCTGCTATTTGGCCAGGGAGCACATCCTTTGTGATGTAGATGAGATCCTGTGTCTGAATTCGCATGACCGGTAGTGTACCTGAGTGCTCTGTGTGTTTTGTTGCATTCTTTTCCTTAATTTTACAATTTGCTGTACTGGAAAGGGCCACTACAGTGTTCAGTGTTTTTTTTGTTTGTGTGTTTGGTAAAATAGTATTTTGACTTTCACTACATTCAGTTACATAGTTTGTCACACATAGCGTTTTTTTAATAATGTGTGGAAAAAATTTTTATTCTTTTGTGATTGTCATACCCTCTATTTTTTGATGAGTATTTCTTTTTGATGCCGATTGCAAATGCTATTAAAAAGTTTTTTTGGCAGCACTGTGTAATTAGTGCCTGCTCTAGGCAACGTTTTTGCTGTGTATCTGTGACTTTGACAGGAATATTCGCTTTTTCCAAAACTCTTCACACAATATTGGCTCAGCAGTTAATCTCAAAATTCAGTAAAACCATCAAAACACTTCATACATGTCTCAAAATAAGCAAACATTGTCACACAGCAAGCATAGTTTGTCACACATAGCACAATGACCGAAAAACATTGGGGAGCAGTAAAAGCTGTGTCATTTCGTTTTTGTATTTTATTTTCCACATAAATCAATGCTCTTTCAGAGAATAACAACTTTTTCACTCTACAGAATGCACATAATGTCTTTCTACAGAAAGTATGTTACAGGAATGAATAAAAAATTTTGCAATGTGCTTCAATGGCAGGAACAACCCAAGATTTATCTTTTCATATATATTATGGTCATTTAAAAAAAAAAACCAAAACATGTTTGTATACTATATGCACACATATGGATCATTTTCCATTCTGGAGTGGGGAATTTTAAAAATCAGTTTAATTAATCCCAAAATTGAACTACCTTAATATGTCTATTGTCCTATTATTATGACAGGTTGCCCAACTGAAGATTGAAGTCAACAGTAGGGCTATGCCATGTCATACCATCCATGATAACACTGGTATAAATATTTATATGATAAGTGTCATATTGTGATATCAGTGATATAGTGACAGGATGTATTTAAGGCTGCCATTAACAAATATTTTTCAATAGATTAATCTCATTTAAATTTTATTACATGAATGATTTTTATGAATGATTTCTGAATACTTTTTAATAAATTTGTCTGTTAAAAAATCGCAAGAAAATCGTATCGTAAACTCAGAATCATGAATCGTATGAAATCGTCACTTGAGTGTATCATTACATCCGTATTGATTGGAATAATGAGTTCAAACGTGGAGGAAATGGATCAAGCTTGGACAACGTTTTGTTCTGTTGTACACAGGTCCCTATTAGTCAAAACTGAGTCAACGACACCTAGTTACTACTATTGAAGAAAAACATTTGTTATAACAAATTTGGCGATGCAAAAGTTCCAGCACTGAAATTCCACCTCATTTGATGGTAATTAAAAAAATATGCAAGGCATGTTAAGTTTTGACATTTATATGAGCAGTTTGCATTTTGTTTGGATTGCTGCTGTTTGTTTATGCTTGTACTTAAAATTTGATGTTTTAAAATTAGGTGACAATATTGTGCAGGCTTCTGAAGAGTTTCCCAAGAATTATCCCAAAAGTTCAAGTAGGATACACTAATGCCACTATTAATCAAAAAGAAGTCAAAACACAACTATAATGCCAATGACACCATGTAACACTCATAAGAAACAAATGATTTTATTTTGAATAATGGCTAAATTAATAGACAAATCATTAACGAAGATCTAATTTCATTTTGATTCACTTTTTAAATTTACTATTATATTTAATTTTGCTAATTAATTTTACAATAGCTAATAACATGTATTCCAATCTATAGTCACATTTTCAAAACTCTAAACACAGTTGTCAGGATTGGTCCCTGTCCTGCCCCTCCTGTATTATGTTCCCTGTTTGGCCAGCAGGTGTTGCTGGTCATCCATTGTACTTAACTCATTGGGTCATATTTTGCACCGGTGGAAAGCGAGACGCAAAGTGGTTTTGCTAGTTGCAAGCACGTTGTAAAATTGCAAATGAGTTTGCGGCCATTTCCTGCTGGTAGGAATGATGTTTTTTAAATGAGGCATGGCTGGGGCATTATCGGCACGTTGCAATTTTAAGCTAGCGAAATAGAAAAAGCACATCTAAAGTCAATGGTGGCGCATTGTTAAACGATATGTAACCAGCACGTTACAGACACGGGAATGCACTCTAAGTGCACAAATGTTTTTAGTTATTTTATTTGTATCCATATTATTACAGAGTAAAACTCTTCCTTCCACTTAATTATACTGATTAATAAAACACCAAGAAAAATTTTAGGGCTGCTGCAATTAGTCGACATAGTCGATGACGTCGGCGATGAAATGGATCGATATCAATATTTTAAATTTTAATAAAATTATCTTTATGATTTTTAAAAACACTTTCGAAGAATATTTTCCTTTAATGTCACTACGTATTTATGGGAGTAGTTCAAATTATCACAAAACGAAAAGGTGGTGTTACACTGTGCAAAGTGTGATGGCACTAGCGCTATGCACGGACACCTGAAGAGAAAACACACAGGTGCTGTTCTGGATGATGAACCACTAGAGTAGGCAAAACCACCATAAGTGCTGTTTATTCATATTTATTAAATTATCATTAGAATGGAGTGCTTTTGTTACGAACTCGCTCGGGCACAGACTGGGGAATCAGGTGCAACAGTTGGGAAGTCGGTAAACATGTGATTTAATAGCGGATAAACACACTCAAGAACGACCAACATTAGTGACCAGATGGGGAAACATACTCGAATGCAGACTTAAATGTACAGGATCAATTGATGAGAGGATCAGATGAGCAGGGCATGACAGAACCCCCCCTCCAAAAGTGTGCACACTGGGTGCATCTAAAGGGACCAAAGAGAAAAGAACCAGGGACAGCACAGGACAGGACCTGGGAGAACAAAAGCAAGAACATTAATATACCACAGGAAGCAGCACTGATACGCAGAACAAGGACCAAGACACCAACCAGGACAACAGACAAACCACGGGGAATGCAGAGAGACACAGGGACACCAAAAACAGGAACAACGAATGGATCACATCAGGAGACAGAAAACCAACAGGAGGAACAAACTGACCAAGAGAGAACAAAGGTGGAACAGAAGGACAGGGAGAAAACACATGGGGTACAAAACCAGGGGGCAAGGAAGCAGAGAGCTGGAGGAAACAGGGAGCCGGAGAGAAGCTTATCGATTGGAAGGCGGGAGCCACAGGGGCCACAGGTGACCGTGAGGCTAGACCTGGAGGAACCCTCAGAGACCGCAGTGCCAGAGCCAGAGGGGACACCGAAGGGGTGAAGAGGAGGAAGGCAGAGGGATGTGAAGGAGACAACAGAGGAGGCTAAGAGGGAGGAGAAGGGGACAAAGGAGGAGGCGAGGAGGGAGCAGAAGCCATGGCAGGCAAAGGCACAGCCACAGCTGGTGAAGGCATAAGCAATTGATGAGTCGGAGCAGGGGACCCGCAGGCGATCGACAAGGCGTCAGAGGCAGGACCACAGCCACTCAACGAGGAACCACAGGCAATCGCCAAGCCAGAGCCAGGGAGACCGCAGGCATCCACCGAGCAGGAGCCGGAGGACCCACAGGCTACTGCTGAGCAGGAGTCAGGGGGACCTAAGGTGAGGATCTGACCCCGGTGCAGGTTTCCTCTCTCTTTCTGGGAGACCAAGAGGCGGGGACCTGACCGGGATCTGCTATTATGCGGTGGTGGTTGGGGTGACCCACCAGAGGGGTTCATTGGGGTAGTCATCAGAGAAATCCCTAAGGCAGTGGTGCCCAATCTTATCCGCAAAGGGCCAGTGTGTATGCAGGTTTTTGGGGTAACCTTTAGGTCAGCTGTTCAAAGCCAGGTGTGAGGACTCTTCAGCCAATCAGTCCTCTAATTAGTAATCTAATTAGGGAGCTGCAGCGAAAACCCGCATACACACCGGCCCTTTGCAGATAAGATTGGGTACCCTTGCCCTAAGGGGTCCCACTCAAGCTGTTCCTCCATCTCCAAGGGGGGAGGATTGGTGGTCCAATAGTCCAGGACCTCCCTGTGGACCCGAGGCCATGGGAACTGGGGAAGGTGTGGGGTCTGAGGGATCAGGAACCTCCTCAGGGACAGGAGTCGGGAGCAGGTCTCAGGGGTTCAGTAGCCTTGACAGGAACCAGGGGCGCCAGAGCAGGAACTGCTGGGACAGGAACTATGGGGGGGCAGAGCAAGAACCACCGGCACAGGAACCACGGGGGACAGAGCCAGGGTTTGTGCCTCGGCAGTGGGTACCACCTTTTTAGGGAACTTGGGGATCGAGCAGAGACCGAGACGGCTCTCAGGAAGACACTCAGTGTGTCCTCTCGTCTCGTCTCATCCACATGCACCTGCCTCATCATCCCCTCTGTGACTCTACCTCTCCGCCCTAAGTTTTCATGCACCTCTGCCGCGAGGTGCAAATCCTTGGACAGGGACATTCCCTCCAGGATGTTCAGCGACTGGCGAGGGCTATAGCTGCAGTCTTCCCGAACCTCAGGCTGATGCAACCAGTATGTTACCTCATCCGTGAGGTCGATGTATTCCACCTCACTGAGGGGAGGCGTCTTCTTCTTTGTTCTGGTCATTCTGCAGACAAATTTTGCAGACATGTTGTAAGCAAGGATGTAGGTTTGATTTCAACCCCACCCCCCTAAACAATGATAATGAGTTAAAGATGCAATTTCAAGTTATTTGGGACACATAAAAATGTTTCCATAACACATTAGGTATAGAATTTGTTGCCAGCAAAATGAATGTTGAATGTAAAAGTGAATGATTGTACCAAACATAATTTTCTGAAATTGTCACTGTTTCAGCAATATATAGACACAAGTATTTCGGACGCCTGGCTATTGGAACTACAGGAACTTTTATAACATTCCATTCTAAATCCATAGGCATCAATATGGAGTTGGTCCTCTCCTTACAGCTATAACGGCTGCCACTCTTTGGGGAAGGCTTTCCACTAAATTTTGGAGTGTGTCTGTGGGAATTTTTGCCCATGCATCCCGACCAACTTTTGAGGTCAGGCACCGATGTTGAATGTAAAGGCCCAGCTCACAATCTATGTTGTAGTTCATCTGAAAGGTGTTTGATGGGGTTTAGGTCAAGGCTTTATGCAGGCCAGTCAAGTTCATCAACACCAAACTCACCCAACCATGTTTTTATAGACCTTGTGTTGTATACTGAGGCACAGTCACACTGGAACAGAAAAAGCCCCCAAACTGTTCCAAAGCTGTAAGCATTGAATTGTCCAAAATGTCTTGGTATGCTGAAGCATTAGGAGTTCCCTTCATTGTAACTAAGGGAACTAGCCCAACCCCTGAAAAACAACCCTATACCTCCACCAAATTTACAGTTAGTGCAAAGCAGTCAGGCAGGTAAGGATCTCCTTGCATTCATCAAACCCATACTCATCCATCAGACTGCCAGACAGAGAAGCATAATTCACCACTCCATAGAGAACGTTTCCACTGTTCCAGACTCCAGGGGCAGCATGATATACACCACTCCATCTGACACTTGGCATTGTGCTTGATGATGTAAGGCTTGCATGCAACTGCTCAACCATGGAACCCATTCCATGAAGCTCCCAGTGCAGTCTTTGTGCTGGGGTTAATGCCTCAGCACTCAGTGACACTGCTGTTTCTTTACGTGGTCTAACACTTTGTTGTTCCTAAATGCTTCCACTTTGTAATAATACCACTTACAATTGACCATGGAATATCTATTTAGCAGGGAAGAAGTTTCACAAATTGACTTATTGCAAAGGTTATATCCTAAGGTACCATGCTTGAATTTGCTGAACTCTTCAGAACAACCCATTCTTTCACAAATGTTTCTAAATTTGACTGCGTGGCTAGGTGCTTGATTTTATATACCTGTGGCAATGAGTCTGAGTGAAACACCAGAATTCACTGACTAAAAGGCATGTCCCAATACTTTTGCTGATATAGTGTAATAAACAAAGTGAACCATTTTGGTAATCACTCATGCACTCTCGAGTCGCTGCGTGCTCCCAGACCCTAATGGAAGGCATAATTATTGCACAAAACACGTAAGTTTCCTTCCCTCATCTCCAATGATTTAAAGAGGATAAATATTAGCTAGGGAAACAGAGAAGGAAGGAAATAACACTAAGGGGACACACCCTTGATTCTGCACAACAAATGACAGCAGAAGGGACATTTTGACTTTAATTCTACCCTAATATTAATGTGGAAAAATTGGGAGATTACTAAAAATATTGGTATAGATAATTGGTACTCCCACAACACTGGTAGGGGTATGTCCCTACCATCCAGCTCACCAAAACTGAAGCAATGATACTTCGTGACCGCAAAGGGAAGGGTGACTGATTTGATGCTTGACCTTGTAAACAGTACACCTCCATTTGATATTACTGTATTTACACCATCATCTTTGATGGCTATTACAACTTTACAAAAAAACATTATATGGATGAAAATGTACATCTCAAAATGTATTCCTTATGGAACTGAAACAATTTGCCCCAATATTGAAACAGCAACAATCAGTGGCATCAGAGGATGGAAACAGCAGCAGTAAAGGGAGGCTTGCAGACACCATCTTGTGAACATGGCAAAAGGAAATCTGAAAGTGTCAAAAACCTTTAGGTTGTATCTAATTTCTATTTCATAGCACTGATAAAGAGCATGTACAGAGTTTTGTAGTATGTGTACAATGAAAATAAAAATACTCTTTACAACTCATCCTATATAGAACACAGCATCATTCTTTTAACACAAACATGTACACTAGGGCTGTAATGCTACACATATTCATCGTTTTGTTTCAGTACGTGCAATGAAAGGCACAATTACCTTTATTGATGTGGGGCAGAAACTCAAAAGTAAATGTTCAACACAAAAACATTACACTATTTGTGGCTGTGAATTACAGCTAATGGTCTTCACAGTCAAGCATAATAGGCAGTGTTGGAACATTTTGGAAAGATAGTAGTTGATAAGACCAAGACTGACTGCTGGTTTTGTTATACTGAAGTTGGATATGTTGCTGGAAACACATCCTACACAATCATTTGAGATGATAATCATCTGAATATGTATATGAAAGAATGTCTGTCAAGGTTTTTTTGCCAGGACCTTTCGTCTGGGCTGAAAAAGTACTTACAGCTGGTAGGGGTGGTAATAGAATACATGGAATTTAGTTCATTATGGTCATGATGACATTTTCAACGTATATTTACTATGCAAAAAAATGTGTCTTAGGTTTTGTCATTCAGACATGTCAAAAGACATTGCCTTCGGGATATAACTGTTCCTAATTGCATTTGCAGTTTTAATAATAAATAATTTCAAAACAGATTATGTTTTCCCTGTTGTAGAGCACCGAACCATGAACCTGAATCTGAAGTTTGTACTGAACTGTGAATTTTGTGTGCTTATACCCCTAATGTTTACATCTAGGAATTTTATCCATAAATTCATTCCACCCGTCAGTGTCATCAGTCTCAATGTCTACCATTCTACCCATTACATCTGCCAAAACCAAAGGTGGAAAACAGCAAGACTACAGACAATATGTCAGCACTAATTACAGCTATGTTCCTGCTGTCAGAGACATAAAGCACATACCTTAGGTTAATTTTCAGCCTTGATTATGTCAGTAGGGAAAACAGGTTTTCTCAAACATCAATATGTGGTAACAAAGCAGTGGCACTGTTAAATCACAGAATATCTCGATGTATTCACAAGGTGTTACAGTGGCTAGTACTTTCATGCGTTCCATTTCTGACCTTGAATGTGTCCTTGCTGCTGTAAAAAGATTGTATGTTTAAATCAATCAATCCATACACCTTCCAACCACTTATCCTAAGCAGGGTTGCAGCACACAACACAATGCAGGGTATTCCCTAGGCGGGATGCCAGGCTGGTTTTAACCCAGCTACTCTTTCCTCCGACAGTCCAAAGACACAAAACTATACTGTATGTCCTGTTATAGACTGGTAACGCCAATATGTTGAATTCTAGCTTCCTGGAATAGTCCCCAGGCTCACTATGACTTTGTATTGAATAAATTATGGTAAATGGATAGATAACCTGGGCTGTGAGTTTCTTGTTCCCGATTAGATGATTCTTAAAATACTTCTGGGCACAAATATCCAATGACATCTCAGTGATTTTGATTCCAATTTTAAATAGTTTTAAAAACAAAACTCAGCATTCTGCAGTTCAACAGGAAGGCATGCCATCGTCCACCTAGCTGAAGAGGTTCATGACAGCAAAACTGAGCTGTAATGAACACATTTAGGCCTTCCTTGCTGATGCAGATGTGGAATTGCACTCAACCCAGCATTGATGGCAACCTGTCATATACACCTTGATAAAATATAGGAGCATATAGGAGGAAGGTAGTGCCACGTGTGTTGAAGACTAGGATAGGAGAATGTGTTCTGCTTGTCATTGGAAGGGAAGGATCTGGAACATAACGATTATATGTTTCAAGTTCCCATGTGCTGCACATAAGGGGAGAACGCTCCCCCAGGTGTGAAATCTATTTCGAGCCCTGAATATGTTGTCTCTGCGGACTTCCGTAGCATCTGGATTTAGTGAATTGTTACTCCAGTAAAACTGCATTTCACACTATCCTGGTTAAACTTTGCAATTAGTCTGCAGTTCACATGCATGCCAAACCATGGGGGGGTATCCGTATGGGTCACAGATCAACTACGGTCCATTACACCACTACTAAATATGTTGTGTATGTTATCTGATGCCAGGTTTTCTATGTCATCCTCCCATCCATTGATCATACAGAAGGCCATGCAGAAGGCAGAGATGTGACAACATCGTTGTCTTTTTTGGTTGACAGGCTTTGTTCCCACCTATTGATTTGTTATTTTGCTATCGCTATCAATCAAAAACGCCAGTTATGGTTCAGTGGTGCAACAAAGCAAAAGTCATGCCCATAATTCACACAAGCTATCATGGGAGCTGGAAATAAGGTAAGTACTTGTGTGCTGGTGTTTCTGTGTGGCTCTGTAATTATACCGCTAAAATGGTAGTTGGTTGAACATGGGGATTTACAGTTTTTCTATTACTGAAACAAAAATTATTTCATGCAGCACAAAACCAGAACTCTTACTGTACATCATTCTCAAAAACACACACATTTCCCCTATTCATAAGCACCAGTCACCTCTTTCCACAATATTCAAAACTTTTTATAGAAAACTTTACATAAAGATGGCCCAATAGATCATTCATTGCATTACATATTCATTCAGAAAACACATACTCTTTGCAAGTGACTCAAGCCATCAAAACGTAAAGTCAAATTGTTAACGCGCCAATCAAAATTGCAGGATCAATAAACACAGCCTAGCTGCATGTGTTCCTTCTTTTAAATATTGGATCCTGACGATGCCCAAAGCTGGAAGACAGAGAAGATGAGAATGAGGAAGATATGAGTAAGACAACACAGACAAATAGTCCACCCTAGATCATCATGTGCTGGTGAATAGGAGGCCTATAAGAAAAGCTGGAAAATAAGTGCAACCAAATTTAATCCGTAACAGTTGCATCTATTGTTCATATTTTAAGAAGGGAAAGTTTATAGACTGAATTCTCACTTTGTTTTCAGTTTAGTTTTACCGTGGTAATGGATGACTGTCTGTCAGTAATGGTCAAATTTTAATTTTCAAAACTGACAGGAGACCATGTGCTGAAGGCAGATGGCACCTTCCTTCAGCTGAACAAGCGACTGCCCTGATAATATAGGTATTGTCAGCAATGCCATCAAACATGAATGGTTGAAGACCTGTTAATATTCCATGGCATTGACACAGTATTAGAATTTCACCAATTGACCGGATGCCATGTAAGGACGAAGCCACTGTACTATGTCCCTGTTGAATGGAATTCAAACAGAGTTAAGAACCAACAATTCAAATATATGCAGGAAATTGCTTGCACTGTACAGATTATTACAGTATGTAGAGTATTGCTGATCTCTCTGGCATATCAACATTATTTCTTTATCCAGTAATATAGGAGTTTAGTACTGTTTTGAAATTCTCTTACCAGTGTGATCCTGAAATTTAGTTATTTAGTGCTCCGATTTCCAAAAAATTTTCCTGAAAATATATTCTAAACCTTTTGGTAGCAGTGTCTTGAATTAATTCCTCCAGTATGCTTATGGTTTCAATAGCTTGTTGTATAGTTGTCTATGTAGGTGTGCTATTGTCGTCTGATTGTTGAATTTGTCCCAGATGTTAGATGTCTGTAACGTTGGGTATGAGATTTTAAAATTGTGTGTGATTTGAGAATAAGGAAGTTGTTCTAGAAATTGTGCCTAAGCAATTGGGGGAAAACTAAGTCTCGCCAAAACATTTTCATTGTCATAAAATGAATAGGATAGGATTAGGATGCAATAGTTTATTAATTAAGGGAATTTTCTTCTCATTTACCCCATCATACTCTAGAAAACAAACTTAGAACTTTGGAAATGTTTATATTTTTCAAGATGATTTAGAATATGGATAAAAATCTGATTCACGTTTACCGCCGCTGCTTTTGCATGAGCTCGGCAAATGCTGGGTTTCCTTATGTCCAGGTTTCCCCAAACACATCCTCTTTTTGGGCTCCTGTCCAGTCTTTAAAAATTAAACGCTATGTACATCCCTACGTGGCACACTGCTCAAACGTGATGTCAATTTCTGAAAACCATTGGCACTGTGAACAGTAAATTGCGTCGTTGGCTTGAAGTTTCACAAACTTTAGCTTAGCGTTTTGTGATATATGTGTTATTGTGTTGTTTTACAATCTACACACAGTTGAGAGTCATCTGCAAGGGTGTCATACGTCCAGGTTTCCCCAGACGTAAATTTTCATTTTAAAGGGAAGATACCAAAAAGTCACTATTATTCATTAGAGATGTGCTGTCTGATTGGTTGGTGAACATGAAAACTCATTAATAGTCTGATTCCCAGACCCATCCTCTTTTTTGTCTCACCAAATATGGTAACCCTATGCATATGCTCTCTGAGCTTATCATGATCATTTTCATCCTTACAGTACCATTTAAAACACGCATAGAGAGGTTTTTGATAAATTTAATTCCCTTTTTGCTTTATAAATTTAGGAAATCTGAAATTCTCCAGTATCATGCACTGCTAGTGTGAATGACTGCAACCGTGTTTTTAACACCGTGAATGTGAGTGGCAAAAACGGCAGGCTAGCAGCAAGCTAAATAAAACTTGTCCCATGCTAACGTCCCCCCAGCTGGAAACAAACAATAACAAAATATTTGCTCAGGAGGAAGTGCAATGCTACCAAACGGACCAATCACAGCTGTGATCTGCGTCTCTGCTCAGTCTCAGTCTTGTTACTGCAGTCAGGCAGTATTCAATACACTAGCATTTGCAATCTCCAAGAAAACATATTTTGTCTATAAATTTACAGTACGCAGACCTCAGTAATTTATAATCAAGCTAATTTCCTCTTTTGTTTATTACAGTAAATAGTATACTACATATAAACATTTATAAATATATTTAAAATGTTATAAATAGTGCAAAGGTGACATTAAAACAACATCTGACCATGTTTGACACAAACCCACTACCAGTACAGAATGCTTGAGATATAGGTAAAGGGCAGCTCCTTGCTTATCGACCAGTTCGCTTAAAGACCTAGACGTAGGAGTGGTACTAGGTGTTAAGTGAGGAGTGTCTGTACATTATTTGATGATGGAAAATGCTGACGGACAGTTCAATCATGCAAAACAAAGGCAAAACTGAAAATGGAACACTTAACTATGTGACCGAAAAAACAAAGACAGTTATGTTAAACCAATGGAAGAAATGGTGGCAATCAGCAAGTGACTGTTACACAATGATGAAATTTTTAAATAAAATTGGTGTTGAACAAAAATGTGATAAGGTTTCTGGTGCCGACATTCTAGAGGCTTCTGTCTCCATTGACAAAAAAAAAACAAATAAAACTGTACCATTATTTCTGAAGCCAGAGAGCAGCCAAATATGTGCAAATGGAAAGAGGCAGAACTAGATCTTACTTTCTTCAAGCCAAACGAAAACAATAAGAGGCTGAAAAATAAAAAACAGAACAGGGTCATTACAAAACATAACGGCATCAGGATGGAGGTGGGTAATAAGCTCTCCAGGTTTGCTCCAGGTGCACTAATGGATATGGAGGGTGCTGTCGACGTGATCAATATGCTTGGGAAGAAAGATGGAATTCAAACAAGGGCTGTCATAATTCTGTTTACAAAGTGCTATCAGAGAAACCAAAACTGGATTCTAACAAAAAAAGCTCAGAAGTTTGTAAAGAAGCATCAATTCATTTCACAGACTAGAGGTCTAAAGAGTTCAGGTTGGCAAAGGACACATTTTAACCCGTAATTAAGAAAGCTAGAGCAGAGGGAAAAGTAGCCTTTTTCCAGAGTCCTTTTGGATATATGCACAGGAAACAGATTTTAGGTTATAATTGCTGAGCAAGCTAGATTTAAATGTGGAGAAATTATGATTAATTTGCCAATGGCTTAGTGTAGCAATTTATCAGTGTTGTTTATAAATTACATAAGGAGATAAAGTAACAGGTTTATTTCTATCTGTTTTTGTTTGGTTGTTAGAGTTATATTCTAATCGCCTCTATTCTTATATTAAATAGTCAATTATCATTTGTTTCTTTAAACACAAGGAGACTTAAGGAAGGTTAAGTGACTTATTGATGGTCTCCAGTAATGTTCTGCCATGAGAGGATGAGATGCCTGGTCATTCAGTCACTAGACAGGACCTGGCGAATGGCCTTCTGCTGCTCAAGGACCGTTACCGTTCTTGCTGACTAAATGCTGCTGCGCCTCTCGTCCTTCTGCCATTTTCGCTTGGGTCAAATTTTTACAGCACCACCACCAGAATACATTCATGAGTTTACTGTTCAGAAGGGGCGTGTCATTCAGAACGCCTCGTGTCAAGGAGAGACCCTCCTGCTCCAACATATAACCATCCCTAGAGAATAGACCCTCTGGTCCCCAGGCCTCCTCAGCTCCCTTGCCAGCATCATCACCTGGCACCTCCTTTGGTGCTAAAACAGTCAGTCTTTACCTGATTGAAGTATTTCCCAACACCCTGACTATCTCTTCACCTCTGGCCACTGAGTCTACATTACCTGAGCCTTCATCTCTGCCCCCTCTTGTGTTGTGTTCTAGGAGTCTGGCTCATCCATCTCAGTATGCTGAACCCCAAGGGTTTCCCCAGCACCCTCCGGTACACCGGGTTCAAGACAGGTGAAAAAAAATGGCAGAGATGCAGCTTTGAGAGTAAGATCTTGAAAGTCCTTGACCTGTCTACAGCTGAGGAGGAGTTATTCTTTTTAAGTCTACCCACATGTCTAAGAAACCTGCCACCAGAAAGAAGAAGTGAAGGGAAAATAGAGATCATGGCAACTTTACACAGGGCAGTATTTTCAGAGTGATAGATTTGTTTTTGAGACAAAATATATATGAATTACCAGACGCTTCATTCGAGAAATTGGCCCTTAGTCATTTGTCCGGACCATAGTGATGCTAGGACCCACTGTTCTCAGCATACTGTTACACTGCTCCATGTTGAGTCTAAAAGTAGACCTGGAACTGGTTGCTGTGAAAATGGAGCTTGAATTCCACAAGCTGCTCTCTGGAACCGAGGGTCTCAAGTTCTAATGCTTTTTTCTTAGGATGCAAAATATACGTCGTTTTGACTGACCGCAAGTCAGGGCAACAACAAAATGACAGGAGCTTCGAAAACCATGCTTACGTTTTGCACTGAACCCCACAGCAATCACAGTGCACTGAGTGCAAGCCATGGACATCATTAGGTCCAGTATTTTAAGCCGAGCCCCGAGTATTTTACCTCTGATGCTAATCATCAAAAAAAAAAGTCAAGCCCCAGGTAAACTTGACTTAGCCCCTGATCTTTTAAATAGCTAGAATCTCCCCTCAAGCAAACCGCTGTTCTTTGAAGGGATGTGCAATCCCCCAGCAAGCACAGCACATGCTGTATTCGATCTGAAAGCCCCTTTGCACTCAGCAGGGGCTAGCTTCTTGGAATAGAAGATACAGGGGTGAAGGTGCCCCGAGTCTTCTTGCCACTGTGACAGCTCACGTTCCCAATGCAGAAATATCCACCTCAACCACAAAGGAGAGATCTGGGTCCAGCTGCAAGAGAACTGATGCAGAATAGAACAGTTCCTGGAGATGGTGAAACACTGAATTGTTGGAGATAACTGAATTGTTATGTTTTTCTGTCAAAGCATAGTGTTAGTGAGTAGCCATTTTGTTTTTTACAGTCGTTACGAGTTCTTTAAATGGTAGTCAAAATATGCAGCTTTAAACCATAATGATTGTTTGGTTTTGATTTAGATGGGCTGTGGAGTTGTTATGGTTGAGACATACCTGATTCAATTATATATCATGAATTTATCAAAAGAAATAGAGAGCTTATAGGAGGTTGAGCAGTATTCCATTTTTTTTTAAACCAGAAAGTGAGCCAGGGGTCCTTAGGATATGCTGATCATTTTTATCACTGATTAAATGTTTTTATAGAAATCTGAGTTGACCAAACTCCGGGACACAACTTTTAAGGGGCACTATTCTCATAAAATATACATTTTTAAACAAAGATGATTATAAGAGTAAAATTTTTACACCAATGTTATCAATAGGTACTGTTCGTTTTACATTTCAAAGGCTTTTACCACATTTTTAAAATTGTTTGAATTATTGTCTGTGACAAGGGTATTTTCTAGCACAGGGCAAGTTTAGAAGTTCAAAATAAAGCAAAACAAAGTAAAACCAATAATTACGTAAATATGGGTGATATACATACTTCCCAGTCCTATGTTCCCTGGTCCAGTCATAACTTCCTGTTGCTTAAGCCCTCCCTAATTTCCAGTCCTCCAATTTTGATCCCTCTTCGTCCAAATCATTCTGAAGGCGGAAAGAGTTCGGACCCACTTGCCACGTGATCTTGAATGGGCCAATAAAGTGAGCCAACAACTTATGATGAGCCTGAGGTTGCAGATGAAGAGCCACACCCGTTGGCCTACTCGGTAAGTGGGCACCAAACGTCGGTGTCTTTCCGTGTGGACCTTCTGTCATCGAACCTGGTTGGAGAGAGCAAGCTGGGCTAGTCACCAGACCTCCTTACAGCTTTTATACCAGCTTTCCACCAGAGGCACATCGCTGGCTGTAGCTTCCCATGGGAAGAAGTGTGGTTGATACCCTAGGACACACTGGTAAGGAGAGAGGTTTATCACTGGGTTAACATGGGTGTTCATCGCATACTCAACCCAAATGAGGTGAGTGGCCCACTTGGATGGTTTATCCCTACACAGTAATCACAATGCCTTGGCTACTTCTTGATTTGTCTGTTCAGCCATCCCATTGGACTGGGGTTGGTACGCTGATGTTTGGCTGAGGGTGATATCCAATTTTTTTAAAAAAAAGCTCAGAATACCTGGGATGTGAACTGAGGGCCACAGTCAGACACCATGTCTTCAGGGATGCCATAGTAACGGAAAACCCAAGTTACCTAGAGCTTGGAGAAAGCAAGTAAGCAGCACATCTTCGAAAATCTATCCACTACCATGAGGATAACAGTGTTACCTTAGGACAGTAGAAAATCGGTGATGAAGTCCAGGGCCAGATGTGACCAGGTATGAGACGGGACAAGTAGAGGCTGAAGCAAACTGGCAGGGGGTTGATGAGATGATTTCAACTGAGCACACTCGGGTGAGGAAGCCACGATCCACTCGACCTCCATTGTGCACCTTAGCCATTAGTATCGTCGAGCAACCAACCGCCGGGTAGCAGACACCCCCGGGTGTCCTGAGCTTCTGGAGGTGTGTACCCAACGTACAATGGCAGAGTGGTGTGGGTCAGGTACATACAACTTACCTGAGGGGCGTCCGGTAGGAGGATGGTGCTCATTGGAAGCTTGGATGGTCTCATCAAGTGACCAGGTTATAGTGGCAGCGAAACAGGTGGGTGCCAGGATAGACACGGTTTTGTCTTCAGGCTCTGGGGGGTCAAACTGCCGGGAGAGCGCGTCAGCCTTAGTGTTCTTCTTACCAATTAAGTAGGTAACTTTGAAGTTGAACCGCACAAAGAACATGGAGCTCCGTGATGGTGCGTGGTTGGAACCACTCCTTAATGGCGGTGACCTATCCCTCATCCGCTCCTGGCTGAATGAGGTAGTCTAGGAATTTTACCTGGGTCCGGTGAAACTCACACTTCTCACCCTTTGAGTACAAATGGTGCTCTCGCAATTGCTGAAGAACCAAGCGAATGTGTTCAATATGCTGAGGAAAGGAAGGAGAGTAAATCAGGATGTCATCGATATAGACCACCACAAACCGGTTAATCATGTCTTTGAAAACAGTATACATCAAAGCTTGGAATATATACGGACTATTAGCTAGCCCATATGGCATCACCCAATATTCATATTCCCTTGTGTTGGTGATGAAGGAGGTCTTCCGTTCATCCCCTCGCCAAATCTGAACCAGATTATAGGTGCTGCACAGGTTTAGCTTTGTGAGCACGTTTGCTTCACGGAGTTGTTCCAATGCTGAGGGGATCAAGGGCAATGGTTCACGACAGTTAATGGTAATGGTGTTGAGTGCCCAGTAATCAATACACAGGCGTAGTCCCCCATTCTTCTTCACGAAGAAGAACCCGGCTATCACTGGAGAGGTTGACAGATGGATGATATCTTGTTTCAAACCCTCATGTACTGTATATAGACGTCCATGGCTTCTTTCTCATTCCGGGACAAGGGGTAGATGACCTTTAGGGAGCGGCACCCCCTCTAGGAGGTCGATGGCACAGTCACATTCCCTATGAGGGGGTAGCTGAAACAAGAGAGATTTACTAAAAACATCAGTTAAGTCCGTGTATTCGGCTGGGATGATGGATAGGTCCTCCGGGTCCGGACTGTCCACTAAAGATGCACAACAATGTAGGGAAAGACATAGGGAGTTGCCTGTCTGCAACTACTAAATTGAACAACAATTTAGTTATTCACAATTTTGGACATTATATGAACCATAGAATTACATGTTAATAGACTAAATGATACTGTCACACCCTGCTCGTCCGATTCTCCTGTGTGCCACGCCCCCTCATTTACCTTGTGTGAAAACCCGATTGTTGCCAGCTGTTTTGTATTGTTTCCATTAAGTCCTGTGTATCTAATGCTTCCCCGTTAGTCTTTCCCCATTCCTGTCATTAATGTTTCTAGCCGTTCATGTCTGTTTTTTGCTTTTGATCATACCCTACCCTCATTAAACACTCTCGTGCTTTCCTTCCTGCCGTGACATCACCAGTCACAACAGATACAATACATTAACCAATATTGATATTGTCAATCCATACTGATCCATATTGTTCTCCAGGACACACACACATAAGATCAATCCCTAAAATAATCAATCACAATATTTGGTCAGGAAATTTAGTCTTCAAAGACATTCTGTCACTTGGTTTGGAAACTTAAGGGAGAGCTCCAGAGTAGCAAGGGGAGACACTCTGTAATCAGAGCTCCCACCTAGTGCTGCGTAAATTTACATCTGTAATCAGACATTTTCTGCAGTTACTCTACTAGTTACTCCACTAAGCTGAGGTATATAATTGTTTACATTTTGTATTGTTTCTGACTTGATGGTATTGTTTAGGAGTTTGTGGCCAGTCTCCTCACCCTATCTCTAAGGCTGAGCCCAGACACCCTATGGAGGAAACTCATTTATGCCACTTGTATCCGTGATCTCATTTTTTCAGTCACTGGAGCTCATGACCACAGGTGAAGGTAGGAACATAGATCAACTGAAAATCAAAAGCTTCACCCTGCAGCTCAGCTCCCTCTTTACCAGGAGAGAAAGGTACAGCGTCCATTATCGCATTTAATTATTCTCAAAAAAACACATAAAAACCACGCACATCTATGTGCTCGCAAACAGAAAACCCATGCTCACTAGGCACTCGTGTCTGATGGTATCTATTTCTCATTCATTCATTGCCTTAAGTCCACATTTTGGCCACTTTATTAGGTGCACCAGTCTAAGTTGGGGACTACATTTACCAAGTATGGGTTGGGGGACTGATTGCCTGGTAATGTTTAATTTTTTTTTTTTGGTCTGAATGACAGGAGTTCACTACTTAAGTTACCATGAAATAGTTGTTAGATTTACCTTTATGTGAGTGAAATTACACAGAACGCTTCAGAGGGACAGTGAGGGGGGATTGTATATTTTCAAAGGGGATGGTTTTTAACCATTTATTCCCATTTGGAGGAGTGGCATCCATATAAACCCCCTTTTGCCTACATAGTAGCCTGAATTCTTCAATATATGAATTCAACAAATTTGTTGGAAATGCTCCATGACATTTTTGCAGTTGTAGCCTTCCTGTTAGCCATAATGAGTTTGACCATTTCATTCTTTCCACTAACATGAACAAGCATTTGATCTCTTATTGAAACTTACTGTATCTTATACAGTACAAGATGAATAGTACAAGACATCATTTTTGTCACTGTATAAGTACAATGAGATGACATTTGGATCATCCCGCAGAAGTCTCAACAAAAACCGTACAAGCTAAAGTACATTTAAGAACATAAAATAAACAGCATATAAAATATAGGAGAAATATTATACATGAATTACTGTGCATGAGATAACCGGAGGAAGGCAGCAGTTGAGAGTGCAGGATAATGATAATGATCAGTAACGTTGCATGGTATAATGGATTACATGGAACACAATTGTGGTACTGAGATGAGTGAGATAGTGGCAATGTTATGTAGTCAATATGATTGAATGATGGCTTGGAGCTTGATGCATATTTCTGTGTATGTAGAGACCGATGTATTTGGTATGGATAAATCTCGGTTTGGTTCAGTGTGATGCTGTTGGGACTGGGGGGTGACTGTAGTGCTTGCCGGATGGCAGACATGTGAAAAAGTTCCAGATGTCCAGGTGAGTTGGTTCACTGCAGATGTTCCTGGCCATGTCGGCTACAGCAGGTTCTGAAGAGTTAATCCAGGGTAGGAAGCTGTGAGCCAGTGATCTGTTTTGATGATGTGCTGAAGGGCGTTTATGTTCTCAGAGGTGATACCATGCTGTGTTGCAAAATGTAATGATGGACTTTATGGCTGACCATCAGCTGTTGGGGAAGTTGTGTTTTTTAGGCTTCTTAGGAAATTAAGCCTCTGCAGTCCTTTATTGGCCATGCCTGTTGTATTTTTTTTAACTAAGGTCCCGGCTGATATGTATAACAAGAAATCTGAAGTTCCAGACTCCACTTGCTGCTGATGTCGATGGGATGGTTGTCCTTGTGGTTCAATCTCCTTGTCGGTTTGCATCTGCCCTCTGTGGCTCCTCCCTTTTTGGCCAGTGGGTATGGCTGGCCATCCTATCCTCCGCCTTTCAACCTCAGTGTGTCTACCCCTAGTAGGTTTTCTGAACTGCTGCTTTGCTTAGTAGGTTGAGTGTATGGCTCACGCTATCTACTCAATGGTCATGGGCTCAAGGCTGGCCAGCTTTACTGTTTTCTGAGTTTTTACTTTCTATTTGTTTCTGTCATCAGTTTGCCCTTATTGTGTTCTCTTCTGGTTTTTGTTTTGAAATTTTTTTTTTCGTGTTGCGTTGCATTGCATTGCATTGCATTGCATTGTAGCACTACTGACGGGTTTAGGTCTCATAGTATTGATGTATGAAACGTTTTAGTTCTGTTAATCAGACCCAGCTGTTGCTCGTTGTCCTGTCCTTTCTTTGATTGGTCAGTTGGGTATTGTTCTCACCTGTTCTGCGTTGTCTTGTTAGACTTGTTTGTATTTAAGTGCCTGCTCCTGCTCTGTTTTCCAGTCAGTCATTGTATGATGGTCAGTAAAGGTGGCTCCTCCTGGTTCTTCCCCTTTTGACCTCTCATGGTCCCTCTTATTTTGGGCTTTCCTTATAGTGTTCAGGTTGTTTAATAATCTCTATTTGGCCTGGAGCTGTAAGTGGATGATCTTCTTTTTCCTACCCACACCATGCCATGTTGCTGCAACACTTCTGTCCAGGATCAGCTCCTTGGTTTTCTTTTTGTTGAGGTGGTGGTGGTGGTGGTTGTTCTGGTTCCAGCTCTCCAAGTTCTCAACCTCGTCTTTATAGGCTCATTGTTTTGAG
>JABFEB020000008.1:22592770-22608686 GCA_019775895.2 Stomatorhinus ivindoensis
GGTGGTGGTGGTGGTGGTTGTTCTGGTTCCAGCTCTCCAAGTTCTCAACCTCGTCTTTATAGGCTCATTGTTTTGAGATCAGGCCCGTCATGGTGCTGCGAACTTGATTATGGAATCGTGTGTGTGTGTGAGAGAGAGAGAGAGAGAGAGAGAGAACCCACTGTCAACTTAAGAAATACATTTTTTAAGACTATTTTTCTTGGGTACCAACGGAATTAGACTCTGCTGAGAATTTCTTTTCTGTTGGTTGTCATCAGATATGTGATTCCTCAGGAGGTTCTTGAAAGGATGTTTTAAGATTAAAACCCTGACAAAGTACTACTTCATTCTTCAGTGAAATGTTTGGACCTTTTCTTGAGAAGAATTTACACAGCAGCAGGATAATGACCCCAAACATACCTCAAAGCTTTGTAAAAACTAAGAGCAAGAAGTACTGACTGTTATTGGCTTTTTTCCAGTCCTCCCCAACAAATATTTGTGGGGGCACTTGAAGACTGAGAAAGCCAAGGATTCAGTAGCATTACAAGATGATCCTTAGAACATTCTCAGATCATAGTGAAATAACATCGATCATGAGGTTTTGCATAAACTTGTGGAATCTATTCCGATTCAAGTACACACTGTCATTAAAGCAGAGTGGAAAGACATCACAGATATTAGGGTAGGTAGGATATTTTACTTTTTTTGGTCTCCAGGCAGCATTCCCCAAGGAGGGGGTAGGGGTAAAAAAGTGCATTAGCCAAAGTACAGCAAACTAGAGGCAGAGCAAACTGGTAAGTGCGAAATGTAAGCTCTGGCAGGTCTGGCTATGGCAGCATAAGTAGGAGGGAGAGGCAGGTTGGAATGAAGGCATGGGGAGTCCCTGAACATCAGCACTCCAATTCCACAGAGGGGTGTGAAGCTCGAGTGACATCACTTGACAGTTCAGTTCATCCAAAGCCAATCGCACTCATCTCCTCCACTATAGGCCTAGCTAGGGGAGAGTAGATATCTAGAGCCAGAAGGAGAGGGCCTATAAGCGATACTAAATGAATGTGTTTTTAATCTAAACTTGATATTGAACGTGAGCATAATTCCTGCACATCTGCTGAAAGACAGCTGCGGAGCTCTGTAAGAGAACGCTCTGCAGCCCGCTGTGGTTCTTTCTACTCTGGATACAAATTAGAAAATAATCCAAAACAAATGCAAAAGCATTTTTACTAGAGGTATCAGACTTTTGGAACCAACAGTATATTATCAAGCAAAATATGCTGCAACAGATCATAAACCTTTAAATGTGTTCAGTTAAATAACATCCAAATGTTGTCAAACAACCTAATATATTTATTTAAAATTGTTATATGTTTCTTGTGCCTTCTGTGCAGAAATGGCAGGTTAATAAAATCTTAATTACCATGTAGTTGAGGCTGTTGGAAATCTTTGTTGATGCACTGTATTAGAGAAAAAAGAGGAAAATGGTAGACAGAATAAGACAATATGATATAAATAGTACACAACACAGTATAAATACAGAAAGTATATGACATAAAGAACATGCAATTTAAATGTTAATAGAATAAGACTGTAGGACAAAAAGCACATGAAGCAGAACAGATCTCTAACGTACAATACGTGACAAATTGCACATTGAATATGAAATTAAGTACATGTGCATTACATGAGAAGGAGGGTTGGTACGTTAAAAAGGCTCTCTATAGAATTTTGTGGATGATTATGAGGAACCTCTAAATATAAATAATAAATATGCATATAAGTAAAAGAATTAGGTGAACCCCACTGTCATATTTAATCTGTGTGCCAAGTGTTTAAATAATTAAGGAGAAATCCACTGTTCATGTGCCAAGGCATCTTGTCCCACTAGCTATAAAGAAGGAGGCATCTTCACTTAACGACACGTATTCAGAGAACCTCAGAGAAAAATAATTTAGCCTTGTTAAGTTCTAATGGGGAAAGAAATCTGGTATTGATCAAAACTTTACATTTTAGCAGGGATGGAGTCTTTCTTTTCATTAGCGTATATTAGTACCAGAGTAGGTGTAATTAGTGGCAGGCTAATTCCTGTTACTGGTTAAAACTACTGAGTAGCTTTTTTCTTTAATATTAAGATATTAAGATGCCATTAAGATAAAAAAAAATCAATATGAAAGATACACTTAAACCCTCAGAACCCTCCTCCTCCAACACAGAATCTCATATACTTCTCAACAGAGCAGAACCAAAAGACAAAAACACACAACATCACTTGTGACATCCCAGAAGCCGGGGCCCTAAAGAAAATTGATTCAGTTTGCACCTTCAGCGAGCTGAGGAACTGAATTTTTTCAGCCCCTCTGTAATTTATGTAGCTTTCTACTCTTTCCTTCTCCCTGCTAGGCTTTCAAGTGTGGTCTTTCTGCAAGCAAGTTGCCCTTGGCAACTGAGGTGGGCCGGAAATCAGAATCTGTCTTTGGGTAGATGGGGAGTGGCACAGGCCAGTTATAAAACACCATGAAGGTCCCTTTATTGTTTTGATCAACAATGCCTGGCACACCCAGCCAAGGAAGTGGAAATGAGCGGTTAAGTGTATCAGCTGCAGCTTGCACAGACCTTTTACTGGCCACCTGAAAGCGCTGCACTCCCGGTCTGAATGCACCTCATGGGACCCGGCACTCAGATGGCAGCACTGGATAGATTGCTGCAGCAGCAGTTAGGCCTCCTCATCACGCCACCTGAAACCTGACTGTCAGCTGTGCCAGATGTTCTGAGCAACATTATTGGCTTGAAAGACACTAAACCAGTATGACACATGCTACAGTGAAAACACTGATACCCTTCGGTTTTCTCATAAGACCTAAAGATCTCTCACTGTGAATATCTGGCAGTCATTAATGTAGACTGTGGGAAAAAAAACAAGCAATTTTTTCCCAGAATGTCCAGCATACTCAAGCGGAACTGAAAAAACGATGTGACTGAAGGTTAGAGGAAGAGAGCTTCACTACCTGGTGCAGCTGAAGTGGCTCAGCTGGCTAAGCCTGAGTGGAAGGTTGCCAGGAGAGTTACATGTTTGTGGGCCTTTATGCAAGGTCAAGCGGTGCTCCAAGATTGCTGCACGCTAGCTGATCCTGTGCTGTGACCCACAAGTTTGCTGTCACCTGTGTTTGTGTGTCGAGAGCAAGATGGGGTAGGTGGAAAAAAAGCATTCAGATGTACCTATTAGGGCTGGGCAATATATCGGTGAGTATTGCCATTATGAACATTCATATCATCATCAATGTAATTGTAATACAGCCTAAACACCTGTTTTTTTGCATAATTTGTAGTTATCATACACTATTTTTACACAAATTCCATCAAGATATGAGTCTGTAGTTGGTGTAATTTGTCATTATTCCTGTGATGTTTTCCTTATATAACTGTTAGTAAAACTATTTGGTCATAATCTGAAAGACTCAAAACCACCTATTATTTTTTGCTGTTTTCCATATATAATTATTGTATTGTGATAAATATAAATAATTGTGAAAATGTATGAAAATATTGTGATATTTTTAGGGTATATTACCCAGCCCTTGAAAACTTACTGTTGATGTATTAAGGACTGAAAAAAGTTCATTTTCACATTATTTATTTATTAAAATTAGATTTCAGTTTGCAATCCATTCACTTTGCCTCCTTTTTCATGTTCTTTATTGGTTTAAGGGAAATTTTAAGCAAAAATGGAGCATTGAAATTAAGGAATAATTGTTTGAATTATATGGTGATAATTATTGTTTGCTATGCTTTTTTATGAAAAAAAATCCATGCATCCATTTTCTGTAAACACCTCTGTAAACCTGTTCTGGTTCATGCAGGGTCTGAGCAAGTCCCAGACCAAACCAGGATGGGGCACCAACCCATCACAGAGCACCCTCACCCACAGATAATTTTGTAACTCCAATTAACCTCAGCATGTTTTCATGCTCTAGCGCCGTATCTGGAGGAAACACACATAAAACCTCAGCGGAGACTTGAACCCAGGTCCCAGAGGTGTAAGACAACAGTGCTGACCACTGTACACCGTGCTGACCACCACGCCACCCATGAAAAAAATGATCGTGATAAATTATTTTGCTATCAGCCAGCCCTAGTGCATGTTCTTCTAATGGTAAATAAATAATCAAATCATTTCAAAGGCCACAGCCAGCCACTGCCCTAATTATTCATTTACATTACATGTCAGCTGGTTTTCTCCAAAGTCAGGATCAGGGAGCAGGGTCAGCCAGTGTTCCTGAAGCAGTTAAGGTTAAAGACCCTATGGTGGTATGGTTACTTTGCCAGCCACATGATTCAGCACTCACAAAATTGCCAGGCCAACGTCACTGGACGAACAAGGTTTCTTGTTGGGCTATCAAAATGTAATAACACCCTGCCCGTTGGGCTTTCAGAAATGATCCTCTAGGTGAAATTAAATTCAATTTTTATTCTCATTTCTGCTCTTCTGACTTGTTTTTTGGAGCCAAAAATTTGACCACCAAATGAAATAGTTTATCGCGATGATAGTGTGTCCACTAGTAGTACACACTTAAAGCCTCATTCATAGTTGTTCAAAGAATCAATACATATCTGCATTCCCTACATTGTACTCTAAACCATAGCCTGACACACACCTCCTCAGAAATGCAACTACACGTTACGGCAGTGCAGACTGCAACAAGTATGACTGGTCTGTTTCTGGCTCCTGATTTTGCACAATGCTCCTATTGTAAAATGTTCATTTAAAAAGGTGTAAATGTTCACAACAGTGTAGGTCACTAGCATAGGCTGCAGGCAGCAGCATAGACTTTGAAGTGTAGGCTCCACATAGAGTATAAGTACAACTATTGGAGGGTTGCACATGATGTCACATGGTACCATTCACAACAAGCAAAGGCCACGATGCGCCATACTGAGTTACTTCGAGTAATTTCCATTTTCTCTTTATATTGTTTGCTTTTATTTTATTCATTTTTCTTTTAGATAACATTATTTCGCATCACCATATGCAGTGCACAGAATCTGATTGGTGTGATAATAAAGCCCTATTTGACTTAATTTGTTTGCATTAAGATGCTGAGATCTATTACCATGATGCTGGTGTGAGGCAACTACACAATATATTGCAACCGTCCTATAAACTGGAACTGCGGTCAGAAAAGTAATAATTGGGTCCTCTGCCACATCACCATTCCATGCAAAAAAATGTGCCATAAAAGCTGAGATCAATACTGCTTTGCGCACACTGTTGGGAGTTTTACTTACACAAAGACATTCCGAGGGCAGAATGAAAAATGATTAGTTTAGAGAGATAACCAGTCCTATTGTAGAGCACGTCAGTCCAAGCAACGGACCCTTTTCAAATTTTCAGGATCACGTAATGGAAGTTATCATAGTAGGAAAGATGGGAGTGAAATCGTACACCGATAAGAATGAATCTTCGTGTTGTATTTTCTCAGCATCATTGCGATACCTGCCTGATTTTTCCATGAAAGACATTACTGGAAAAATAATGGAAGCTATAATCCAAGTGAAAATGGTAGATTACCTGGATGCAAATAACATTCTGAGGGATAGCCAACATGGATTTAGGAGGTAGATCCTGTTTAATCAATCTACTTCAGTTCTTTGAAGAAGCTACAAGTGAAATTGATCACAAAAAGGCTTATGATGTGATCTACTTAAATTTCCAGAAGGTCTTTGATGTTGTCCCCCACAAACCGCTCTTGCTAAAGCTCAAAGCTGCATAGATTTTAAGAACTGTGGCAGTTTGGATCAAAAACTGGTTAACTGACAGGAAGCAGCGAGTAGTTATTAGAGGCACAATGTCACAGCGGGCCTGCATTCATAGTGGGGTACTGCAGGGTTCAATTTTAGGACCACTATTGTTCCTAATTTACATTAATGATATTGACACCAATACATACAGTAAACTGGTTAAATTGGTAGATGACACCAATGTGGGTGGTGTCGCAGATACTGTTCTAGCAGCGGAGAGGCTACAACAGGATCTGGATTTAATTAGTGACTAGGCTGATACTTGGCAGATGAAATTTAACACAGATAAATGTAAGGTAATCCATGCAGGCAGCAGAAATATAATGTACAGATATTTTATGGGTTCCACTGATTATGAGAACGATCTCGGTGTGTATGGTAATGCTTCCATGTCCCACTCTTGCCAGTGTGGGGAAGCAATGAAAAAGGCCAATAGTATGTTGGGTTACATCTCTAGGTATGTAGAGTTTCAATCAATCAATCAATCAACATTTATTTGTATAGCACTTTACAGCAACCTAGGTGTCTAACACAGTGGCAAAAAAAGAATGAAAAATATATAAAAACAAGGAACAAATAATTCAAAGTGAATAATTTATCAATATAAATGAAAATTCTAAGAACATTTGCAATAATAACAACGCCCTAAAAAGTCCATTTAACAAAATAACAGAGTTTTAAAATCCAATAATTACAGATTATTAAATGCTAACTTAAATAAATACGTCTTTAGTTGTGCTTTAAACCCATTGCGATCCGCAATTCTGCGCATCTCCGGTGGGACGGTATTCCAGAGTCTCGGGCCAGCAACGGCAGTTTAAGTCAAGGGAGGTGATGTTACATTTATATAATTCCTTGGTAAGACCCCACCTAGAATATCGTGTGCAGGTTTGGTCGCCATACCTTAAGAAGGATATTGCTGCCTTAGAAAAGGTGCAATGGAGGGCTATAAGAATGATTCCTGGTCTTAAAGGAATGTCTTATGAGGAGAGGTTAGCTGAGCTGAATCTGTTCAGCCTTGAGCAAAGGAGACTAAGGGGGGACATGATCCAGGTCTGGATGCTGTTCAACCAAATGGTTATTTCAATATTAGTTTAAATACTAGAACTCGTGGCCATAAGTGAAAATTAGTGGGAGAACATTTTAAAACAAATTTGAGGAAGCAGTTCTTTACACAGCATGTAGTTAGAATATGGAATAGTCTTCCTGCTGGGTTCCTTTAAATCAGAACTATATAAGATTTTAACAACTATTAGTTAAGTTCTCCCCAAACGAGCTTGATGGGCCGAATGGCCCCCTCTCGTTTGTAAATTTCCTATGTTCTTATATTCTTAATTCCTTTGGGGGACCCGTTCTCCTTTACACCAAGGACAAAGAGGGCTACACACTTTTTTTCTGAGAATTTCCTCTGTGACTATGACGGTAAATGACCCCTTGCCTGTCTGTCTAATTGCTGATAGCTGGTGTCATTTATGGACAAAAGCATAGGCTTCCCATCATCCAGCCAGATGGGTGGTGGAGGTTACCTGGCATCAGGTAAGCCAGGCACTACCGAGCAAGTTAAGCAGGGACACATGGAAAGTAGGGGATACTCTGTAGACACGGAGCAGCTGCAGCTGGTAAGATACTGGGCAGATTTGATGAAAGACAAGGAATGGCTCAATATATCATACCAACAACTTAAGTCATGCTTGTAACAGGAGGTTATTGGTAGAGAGCTATTAGGTTGGGAGTCCCACAGAAACAAAGAGGGTTGGTATCGAAGCACACACTGGAAAGCTTTCAACAGGTGGGTTTGCTAGGTAAACGAGTTCCATGTATTTTCAGCCCAAGGTAGGCAATGAAGGGTCTTGATGACCTCCTGGTTTGTCCGTTGCATCAGGCCATTATGGACTGGGGACCTTTATCTGATACAGTAACTTTGGGTAGTGCATAGTAGCAAAACAGCCATTGGAAGAGCAGGTTGCATGTCAGGAGAAATTCACGAGCCTACACGTCATAGAGGAACAAACCACTATTGTTAATACGACGGAATTTCCTTGGGACCAAGGGACTTTAGCAGTGAAGCAGAGCATGTGAGCGGAGTGGAGTGGAGTGGAGTAGAGCGTGAGCAAGGAGCGGAGCAGGCAGAACTTAGTCAGAGAGCGGAGCGGTTTTTTAATTAAAGCTGGGGCTGTTGCTCTGTCTCGCTCCAATTTGGAATGGCATTGCCAAACCTGTCCGTTGTTGCCTATATATTGTTTAAAAAGAAATATTTTCTGTTCTCATTGGCAATGTTGCCGTTGCTCATATTTATATGATATAAGGCTTCGGTTTAAGGTGTCGGTGACATTTGTTAGGCATGCAGATTATTGTCCCTCTTTTAAATTGAAGCGAGCATGGAGCTATTTCACTGGAGCGGGAGGAAATTTTAGTGGAGCGAGGAGCGGTATTGAGCGGAGCGGCGTAGTGCGAATTAGAGCAGAGGAGCGGGCAGAGCCAACAGTCTCGGGAGCGAGGAGCGGAAATTCTCACCGCTCCACTCCGCTCACACGTTCTGTAGTGAAGTCTAGGGATAATAATGGACCTTTAGCAGGAGGGTACTGGCAGAGGCCTGAGCAGCCAGTCAGGAGGCTTGATGTGAGGCATTATATTGGGAACACATGAGAAAGGAAAGCAACAAAGTCCTCTACATGCTCCTGTCAGTTGGGCTACCAGTAACAGTGGGTCAACAGGCAGGCCATTGTGGAAAATACCTGGGTGCCCCAAACTCAGGGATGAGTGGACTCACTGCATGGTGGTGATCCTCAAAACTGACGTTACATACAATTTCCCCATGGGGCATGCACAACCTCCTGAATGAAGTCATCCAGGTCCCAGGATACTGGATCTAGAAAGCAGAAGGGTGGCAAGTTAGGAACCAGATCCAAAATGGTTTTAGGATGAGGAAGCTGGCAAGACAATGCATCAGTCTTTAGGTGTTTAGACCTTGGAACATAAGCTTTGAGGCTCATTGCTAATATTTGAGATTATGATGGTCAGTCACAACTAGAAAGGGATGAACCACTCCAAGCAACCAGAGATGCCATTCCTCTAGGGCTAGTTTGATATCATGCAGTTCCCTGTTCTGAGTATCATAAATGTTTTTTGCTGGGGTTAGTGTCTTCGAGAAAAATACACAGGGGTGCAATTCATGTGCTGTCCATGCCATGCATCAATGTAAACTATCACAAATTGGTTGAGCATGTCAGTTAATACTTCATTCAGGAAGGTCTGGAAATTATCATGGCTATTAGCTAAGCTGTACAGCATTACCAAGTATTCATATTGTCCTGTGCTGTTTATGAATGCCATCTTCCATCTGATATCGTAGTGGTGGTAGCACTCTGGACAAAACATTGGAGACACGGTGAGCTCTCCTAGTACAGGTGTAGCAGTGGTTACTTCCGCAACTGGGCATATTGTCATTTTTTCTCTCTGTCTCCTATGATGGGACCTAGCTAAGGGTTTTATGGCCTGTGTGAGTGGACCACTGTCCAGCAGTGCAACTAGCTGTGTGGAATCACTTTGGGCAGATGCGGTGTCTGTGAGCATCAACACAGCGATGAGTCCTCTCGAGATTTGGGTGAGGTGAGCTTGGGAGGTGAAGACACTCCTGAAGAAGCCCGGAGAGCGAGTGGAAGGGATCATCCATTTTGTCCTGGTTCAGAGCAGACATGGCAGCCAGCAAGGGAGAGGCTGCCAGAGGAGAGATTGGAACTATGGGTCCCAGGGGTAGTGGGCTCTGACCGTCATCTTCCATGGCACTGGACCAATAAAAACACCTGTCACACAAATGGGCTTTCTCGGGAATGAACTGGGGAAGAACTGGCAGGGTCATCTTTCTGGTTCAGCTATGCTGTCACATCATTGGGCAAGTCATGACCCAAATTCAGGCTGTATGTGGTGAAAACCCTTGCAGGGGAGTTTTATTGAGCACAGGACAGGTTACAGACACTGACAGGCAACAATAACTGAACAAGGAACGCAGGACTGGGAGATGCTGATATACCTTTCTAACAAAGGACCAAGCACAAGGCAGCTGTTAATGGTTAACAAGAATGCAGGAATGAGAGGTAAGACAATGACAATTTGGCTTGCCATACTCAATGGGGCAAAATAGAGTGGCACTTGATTGATCCGGTTGGTAAAGATATACATGCATCCCTTAACAATGGGGATATGTTCTGAGAAAGAAAACCTTAGGTGATTTTATTGTGCAAACATCATAGACAGTACTTATACAAACCTAAATGGCATAGCCTACTACACACTCAGGCTATGTGGTATAGCCTAAATAAAGATAAAAGGTATAGTATAGTAATTACATAAACCAATAAAATAGTTGTTTTTTATTATTATCAAGTATTATGTACTGTACATAATTGCATGTGCTATATGTCCATGTGACTGGCAGCATGTGTTTTTTGCACACCAGTATCACCACAAAGACATGAGTAATGTGTTGCACTATGATGTGACAATGGCTACAAAAATAAAAAATATCACCCCTCCATGAAGTTATCCTTGCAGTAAGACAAAGTGTGATTTACACAGTCCTCTATGGAGGGTAAGAATGAGGACCGTATGACCCCACCTGGACTGGGCAAACCAGGACATGGTAGCCAGGCCTCTACCCATGGGGCCCTGCTGGCCATAGCCTGAGCTGATTACAATGGTCCACCTTCCTGTGGGCCCATCACAGGCAGGGGGGCCGTGGGGGATATGTGCTATGTAGATTGAATGCCATTTGACATTAGGGGCCTTGGCGGACTGATCATCAGCTAGCGAAGCCAACTCTAGGTACATGGAGTATAGGGCTGAGCAATTTGGCAATTTTATATTGTGATCAGTCATGAAATCCACAATACACTTTTCTTAAGCCTCTTCAGTAGTGTATTCCTACAAGTACTAAAAGCATGTTACAGTTCATGCCTTACATTCATCCATACACTGGTGACAAAGGCTGCCACGTAAGGCACCAAGCTGCTCACCAAGAGCAATTTGGGGTTCAGTGTTTTGCTCGAAGACACTTTGATGAAATCAGGAGGAACCGGGGCTTGAACCTGCAACCCTCACTATAGCAACAATAGCACTACCTCATGCACCACCATCTAGCCAGGTCTATGCTCGGCTACTGGAGAAGAGGCTCTGTCCGTTGGTTGAGTCTTGGATTCAGGAGGAACAATACATGTTCCGTCATTGTCACAAACACTAAACCAGCTTTTCACCCAAACAAGTATACTGGAGGGTTCATGGGACTTTACCCAACCAGTCTACATGTGTTCTGTGGACTTGAAAAAAGCATATGACTTTGTACCTTAGATTGTCTTGTGGGAGTACCTTTGGGAATATGGGAAAAGGGGTCAATTGTTTCAGGTCATTAAGCCCATGTATAACTGGAGAACTGGAGTGAGAGTTTGGTTTGCATTGTCAGCAGTAAGACAGTCTGGTGCTGGACTCCTCCAGGGCTGCCTTTTGTCACCGATTCTGATCGTAACCTGTATGGGCAGAATTTTTAGGCAGAGCCAAGGGAGGAACCGGTTGTGGTTCAATGGCCTTAGAATTGCATATTTGGTTTTTGCAGATGATGTGGTCCTGTAGGCTTTATCGGGCTGTGACTTGCAACATGCATTAGGGTGGTTTGCAAATGTGTATGAAATGGGTAGGATAAGGATCAGTACCTCCAAGTCTGAGCTTATGGTTCTCAACCAGAAAAGGGTGGATTGCTCTGTCCCGGCTGGGAATGAATTGCCTCAAGAAGAAGAGTTTAAGCATCTTGGGATCTTGTTCACGAGTGAGGGAAGAAGGGAATGGGAGATCGACAGGGGGATCAGTGCAGCATTGCCAGTAATGAGGATGCTTTATTTTTCTGTTATGGTAAAAAGAGCTGAGTTGGAAGGCAAAGCTATCAATTTACTGGTCGATCTATGTTCCTACCCTCACCTATGGTCACGCACTTTGAGTAATGACCGATGAGAGAATGAGATTGTGGATACAAGTGGTAGAAATGATTTTCCTTCGCAAAGTGTCTGACCACAGCCTTAGAAACAGAGTAAGGAGCTTGGAAATTCAGGAGGAGCTCAAAGTAGAGCCGCTGCTCCACCATATTAAAAGGAACTAGTTGATGTGGTTCAGGCATCTATCAAGGATGCTTCCTGGATGCCTCCCTGGGGAGATGTTATTGGGCATATTCAACTACAAGGAGACCCCGGGACAGACCCCGGAGACACTGGAGTGATTATATCTCTTGACTGGCCTGGGAACACCTTCGTATTCCCAAGGAGGAGCGGGAGGAGGTAGCTGGGGAGAGTGAGGTGTGGGCATCCCTGCGACCCTGTCCCTGAATCAGTGGCAGAGAATGAATAAATGAATGAATGTGTCACAACCCACACGGGTGGGACGTAACGGCTGCAGGCATTCTCCCAATGTTAGCTCCGCATCTTACAGCGGATGAGTCCTTGCAATCATTGCAAAGTATTGTTATCTTGTTCATGAGCATTACCGAGCGTTTCTCCTGCTTGCCCTGCCTGCTGAGTTCTGCCTGCTTGTCTCGCCTGCCCTGCCTGTCTGGTTCTGCGCTCCCGACCCATCTCCAGTGTTCCTCCTACTCCTTTGTCATCTCGTCCTCCCCGGATTCCAACCTTCTGCTTCCGTTCCGATTCTGACTTTGGTTTTCCGACTTGGATTTGTCTGTACAAATAAACACCTGTTCTCCAGAAATTTAGGGTCCACTTTCTGTCCTGGTCGTGACAGAATGAATGAATGAAAAAGATTATCATTGCTTCTAGTGGCTTACAGAGTCGTCATATGGTTGTAGCTAAAAATGATCAAAGTTGTAGTTACATCTAAGCAGCCAGCCCACTGCTAAATGTATTCATTTGTCTTTTAACTGCTTATCCTGTTCAGGGTCACCAGGACCCTACTCCGGGCAAAGTGTTAGAGCCATGATTTAGGGCGGAGGGATATTGAACATGTCTTGTGAAATTTAAGTACCGTATTATCTCCCCAAAGGCCATACAAAACAAACACTAAGGCTTTTTGTTGCCAGGTAGATTGTGATATTTCTAGTTATCGATAGGTTGCTTGTTACAAAAAGTACCCAGGACATGCACAACCATTTAACAAGAAAATATTACTGCCAATAACTCTGAATTGATGACATTGCCTTTTCCTCACTGATTAGTGGTATCAACGAAGAGAAGAAACCTAACCCTGTCCAAGCTGTCACTGAACTGCCCCTGTAGGTGTCAGAAATCACTTCATTTCAAGGCATGTAGCCTCACTATTCCTCTCCACAGCCTTCAGAATGTAGGGAGCATGATTACACCAGTATATTTCCCGTTGTAGTAATGCTGATATGCTTGTTTAAATTTTTGCTTCCAGGACTCTGGAGGTAGTATTATGCAGCTTCCAATTTTCCAAAATATCTTTTTTTTTTTTATTTTTATGTAAATGCATCAAAAAATGAAATTTTGCTACAACAGCGCCATCCAACTGCTAGCTCATGGCCAGGAATCATGCTCACACCATCAGCCCCACTGCAGATTTCCCCACAACAAAGTGAGGATTCTGTAACACAACATTACATATCTGCACACTGTGATGCAGAGTCCTGCGCAGGAGCGCGGCAGAGGCACACACTGTTCCTGAAATGTCTAAATGGAGGCATGGTGAAGAGTACAGGGCCAGTTCTTATTGTAACCTTGCGCCAACACACATACCTATTATCCTCTAATTGCATTACCCTGTATGAGATGGTATCTGTAATAGGGGACTGAGAAAGGGGGGGAAATGACACAGACATGTTTGTGCTTTTCATTCAAATGTAAAACCATTCTCTTATTATGGCATAATGGAGGGTGGGGGCCTGATGGGGGAGGCTGCATTTGGAATTGAAATGTCAATAGCAATTTCTGGCAGGCAAGAGCTGTCAGGGAGTCAGAGGTTTTTTTACCCAGGTGGAAAATCAAGTGAAGGGATTAACAGAGCTAGAGAGGGAGAGAGACACAGGGAGAGAAAAAAGGAGAAGGAGGAGGGAGAGTAAGTCAAGGGGATGGAGGAAGGGAGCAATGTTACTCATCCTCTGGGAAACGTCTATCTCCTGATGGTTGTGCTGAAATACCAGAGGAGCCACTGGCCATAATTGTTTGAAAAATGAGCTTTCCAGTCCCAGATGGGGGGAGGGAATCAGTGCAGTGCAAATCTGCTCTGATATTCGCCTTTGCCATTCCTGGCACTCTGTACGGGACCAGTGGACAAAGCTGCAGCACACATAAGGAGGCCTTCTTCAGACAACATGCAACAAGGCAGGACTCCTTTCCCAGCTACAAAGTAAACAATATTACCAATAAAGTGAAGTCGTTCACTGTGATGATTTATTAATGCTTGTGGAACCCTGGAATATAAATATTTCCTATTGCACAAAAAGACCTATATAATAAATACTACCATTTATGGACTGTAACCAGACTTCACTCGGGGTGGTTCTTTAAAGACACCTAGCACTGGTGGTTTTAGTGCTATACATATCAGCGTAAGCTGAATACCAAGGCACACATTTCAGCCTGGTATGGTGGTTAAGCAAGCAAATTCATGCTTTTTTAAATGAATAATAAATACAGAAAAACATGGTGTCATGCTCAGTGGGGTGGGGCAACACAAGTAGCGGTCTCACCTGGCCCAAGTTCATTAAGAGCAGACATTTTTGCTCTATCGAAGTATTGTTGCCATTCCCATGTACCTTACTGAGTGATCTACTAATCCTGTCTCTCGTCTTGCCCTGTCTAATCCTACCCTGCCTGATCCTGTCCTCGCCCTGCCTGATCCTGTCCTGCCCGCCCATCTGTTCAACCCTGCACTCTTGACCCCTGTTCATAGTGTACTCGTACAACTGACCTCCCTGGCTCTCGACCTTGCTGGCTCTTCCACCCCGACTACATCCTCCACCAGCCAACTTCAGCTTTGTTTGCCCCGATCTTTGAATAAACAGCCTGGTCTACAGCCCTTGGGTCTCCTGTTCGCTTAGGCTGTATTATGTGACACATCGTATGTTTTTTTTTTTTTGGTCACGTGAAATTAGGTCAAACTCTAAACACAACCTTCTCTCATAAACAGAAACAAATTTTTGGGTAGGTGGGTCACCTAACAATATGAATCCTTAAAAAATCATCACTATCAATCATTAAATTATTTGTACCGCACCCTTATTGATATTTCTAAGTATCATTTTTCCCCACACCAATTTCCGACACTTATTAATGCTGGGCTCTTTTCAAAAGCAACGCATATCCTTACTGCACAGATTCATCTGATATAGTGTTGTTCTTAAAATAATTTAATTTTACCGAAAGAGACCTCAATAGATAGTTGACAAGAGTGTATATTTGATGAAACAATTTATATGAGTATGTGAACAGTGATTTGACGAAGACCATCTCTTGGACATCGGTTCCATCGACTCTGAAGCTGACAGATCTGGCTGGGCGACCAGGCAGGAGGTGAAGGAGCCAATCTCGGAACAGGATGGGGAGCCGAAGGTGGTGGAGGGGAGAAGGTGGGAGAACAAATAGCTGTAACGACAAACCTGGATTGATGTGATTGGACATGCTTGCATTCATTAGGTCTCCTTGTTTGAACTTTCATATTTACTTTTATTTATGTGATTTAAATTTGAATATAACAGTATTATAAATTGAATTACCATGCAATGACAACTTATAGACTAGTTCAATATAAATTTTGGTCAACATAAATTTATAGGATGTTTAAAGCGACATAAACTTTTGAATACTGATTCGTAAGTTTAGTTTTAAGCAAATTAAGAGTGCCGTGTGTTGTATAATACTGATGTATACATCTAAACATCTTGCCTTGTGCTCTTATTTACTTACAGTATTATTTTATTCTGTAACTAGTGCCAAAGTCACAACTGTTAGTGATAAAATTGGTCATTATAATAAGCTGCCAGATTTTACAATGCAAGTACATGTCTGTTCAGTCTGAAAAATATTTCTTTGCAACAGCATCATTATTCCAGATGTGTGAAGTAAAAACAGATTTTGCCCGTCTGAAGGCCAAATCACTCTCACTCTCTCTCGCTCCCTCTCTCTCTCTCTCTCTCTCTCTC
>JABFEB020000008.1:22628055-22653807 GCA_019775895.2 Stomatorhinus ivindoensis
AGAGCTAAGATTATTAAAATGGCAAAGCACGCTTAAAAGCTGCACATGCAAGCCTTAGTTTATTTATTTATTTATTTGTTTGTTTGTTTACTTATTTTGATTTGGGCATTTTTTTTTAACGGTACTTTATTCAATTTTAGTTGCACTGTTTCAGACTACCAAAATCTGAAGAATGCCTGCCCAAAGAACTATCAGGGATTTAGAAATTTTGTGAGTTTTGGTGTTGGAACATTGCTAATGAGATGTGCTACCATTCAGGTTGGATACTGATGCTGGGTGAGCAAGTATTTTTCTGTGAGCTTGTGTGGCTACCATATCACAATTGAACGTGCTTCTAGATGTTGTGACCTTCACGATCACTTTACTTCTGGTTGATCAGGGCAACTCTAGCAATGCAGATATGTGGCAGACTGAATTTTTGGAAAGACGGCCTCTTATAATGGTGCCAAATGGAAAGTCACTAACCTGTTCTGTATAACCGCCCTGCTGCTAATGCTTGTTAGAGGAGACTGCATGGCTGTGTGCTTAATTTGACACACGTCAGTATTGGGTTTGACAAGTCTTCTAATTAATAGGAGTGTCCACATATTTAGACATATAGTATATATAAATACACTTCTGAAAAACAGTCATAGCAGGTCACCTGGATTGGAAACTACGAGGAGGATGGCCTCAGGACTGTGCTGAACCAGCTGAGGGATGATCTGTTTGAATACCTCCACATTCCTGTGGACTAGGTCCAGGCGACTCTCTCCTACCCTCTGACGCACCCCTGCTGTGATGACACAGAGCTTGGATTTGGCAGTCTCCGAGTACTCTGTGAAAGGGAGTAGAATCACAACACCGACAATATCAGATCTTGCAAATTTCAGATCCCTCTCCCTGCTACTTAGAAATAGTGTTTCTGCAAACTCAAGGACACAAATGTTTGCATATGAAATTGACTTTTACGTGTTCCATTGAGTAACATATTGTAGTACGATATTAGACACACACACGTATGTATCACTGACATAAAATATCTGCCAAGATGGATAAACCCTGACAGAAAAGCACTGGCATTTGAGTATAATACCCCATTGCTTGGCCTTTCCAGTTTTGTACCATAATTTGATCTATTTTAATCTGAGACATATGAAGGAGACAGCTAAAATGACATTTTAAAATAAGAACTAGCTTGTTAAAAACTTATATGAGAAAACTATGAAATTCTTTCACAAAACCCTTGTTTCTGTAGGCTTTCACCCCGGAGTTTCTATGGACAAAGCGCATGGGCCCAAGAGTAGTGGGTGAAGTGTCAGTCAGTGATTACAACTGCGCATGTCACCTATCTCTCTCACCCTTTGCTGCTGTGATCTTTGGAGTTTTCAGGAAGAGGCTGCCATGCTGCAGATCCATCACCTCCCCTTGTACTTTGTCCCCCATCATGTCAATCAGGGTGACACAATCAGCAATATTCTAAATAAGCATAGCGTTATCACTATATTGCATACACTGATATGCAACAATATCATAGTACATATATAGCAATTGTATGCTGGTAACAGGAAGCATTCACTAATTATATACATGTCATCCATAGTAGTAAATGCATTTAAAAATGGCATATTTTTATGCATTACTTAAATCATTACATGACCTATCGCTAAACAAAATACTAGCAAAAACATTCAATAAAGATGCCTTGTAGCATTCATATAAAGTTTTCTGGACTCACCGCCTGCAGGATGCTGAAAGCACATGCCATGCCCACCTTACCCACCCCCACTACGGTCACCTTGCTGCTTATTCCTGCCTCCCGGTCTGAGTTTATCTCCAGCAAGAGTTTCTCTTTCACAGTAGCCATTGTCTCTTCTGTTTGTGAACAAAATAAGCAAACATTTTAGACAGTCAAAGAAAGGTAGGTTCAAATGATCTCCATGCTGGGGTAAAACTGTGATATGTATGTTAAACTGTCTCAGCTTAGCCATTTCAAAACCTCAATGCCCATGTATTTGTTGACTCAACCAGCAGCATACCACGTTTGGTTAATCAATACCTAATCATGTATTTAACTAGTTAAGTGAATTGGTAGTGAAATTTGCAGAATGGCTGCGGTGCCCCTGAAGGCACGTTTGGATAGTGAAACAGTGTTCTTCTAGCCATCCAACAAGATACGAGTAACTTTCAGATCAGAAAGAACAGAACTTTTTTAGAACTTTTAGAACAGAAAGAAATCCATTTTTATTGTCATCGTTTGCATATATATTATTTTAATATACACTCACTCCTCAGAAAAATACCTTTAAACATTTTCTTTGACTTCATAACAGATTTGACATTACAATATACTACGATACTACTTGTTAAATATTAATTATAACCCAGTGATAAAACGCTAAATATCATTATTATTAATTATTCTTGTCTTACGGTAAACGTATTGATACTGTGTAATGTTATCTGTTTAGAAGAGCATGCATTTAATGAAAAATACTTACCACGTCTTGTTAAAATTAAAATCCTGTGAGGGCTTTAAAATAATGGCTCCGAAATGTATGTGTTTTTTTCAAATAACCACAGAGGAGATTGTCAAGTCCTTTTAGTGAGAACCAGAAAGCTGATATAAAGGCTACGAAGTTTACAAGCCCTTGTTAATATTTTATAATCCTGTTGACTCAGAACACAAGAGTAATTTGTTACTTGTTGCAATAAACCCGCGCTGAACCCAGTAATGAGACGTGAGACGGAATCGAAATTACGTGAAAAGCCGATTGGTCTCTCCGGGGGGGTCGCGCTTACCGGGCAGGTGATCGGGAATTGTTCGCACACGGATGGATTCTGAAGGAGATGCAAGTATTCGGGGTAAAACGGGGAAATAATGGTACACAATGCAAATGATCACGGATACAACTCATCGCAGTGGGTTGAGTGGTTATACCTGTTCATAAAGAAAAGGTGAATCATGAACATAAGTTGCATTTAGGGCGTAAGAAAGGCAAATGAGGCGTGGTTGTAGCGGTGAAGGTGGCGGATAGGAGCCGAGCCTTTGAAACTGAACAGACGCATACAGCTGCTGACACTGTCACAGTTCTGTTCGTACTAAAAAGAGGTGCGCGGATGCCGCCTTCGAATGCGTAGTAGTAACCGTTGTGATCCATTGTATTTTTAGTCAGTGGCTGATATTGAAGCCGGTCCTATTATTAAGTTTATTAATATTATTTGTTTTGTTGTTTGCATTGTTAATCTTTTCAGGGTACTCCTGCTTCACTGCTGGGATATAGAGCATCGACCAAGAATTTGTCAATGACCACATTACTTCCATCATGTCTGCCTTCTCCCTGAGTTTTGCAGTTATTACTGCTTCAACATACACTACCCAGTGGAACTTCGGTCAACACCAGAGTTCCTCCAAAGGTAGTTTATTTCTTGTTAGAATACAGTGGTACTTCAGTTCTCGAACTCATTAGAACTCTAATTTCTTAAGTTCGAAAAAAATGACGTAGAACTCGATCTGAATCTCAGAAGTCAAACCGTGAACACCGACCTATGATAACTTGTATGTGTGGGGAAATGAGTCCCGCAGCACGTCTCTCAGCGGAAACAAATGGTAACGCTTCAGTCTCAGCCTCATATTCGCATCGTTTGTTAGTGATAGTCCTTTTTTTATAGGAAAATATCAGGTAATACACTGTACTTTATATCATTTTGGTAGCCATTGCTCACCAAAAAGTTAAGCAATAGTTGTACAAATGTTACAACCTAAAACTTTGCAATTTACGGACAAATTAACGAATACAGAGTAATAATAAAAATAAACAATGGACCACATGGCATAGTCTAGTATTGGCGCAGTGTTGGGGCATGGCTTGGGGTTGTCACAATCTACCGAGCCGGGACCGGGGATGCAGGGACAGCACTCAAGAGATTGGGTTTAATTGAGAACAGGCAGAACAATACAATGGTGTTACAATGACCGGACTGGGGAAACAAACTGAAACGCAGACTAAATACAGAGGACTAATGACATCAAACAAAAACAGCTGATCACTCGGGATTCCACACCAGGTTAGTGAGGGGGCGTAGCATACGGAAGGAGCGGACGATCGGGGCAGGACAGGGGTAGTGTTGGGCTAAGGAATTTCCACTCCTGCACCATTGAAAGTATCCTGACAGGAAGCATCTCCACCTGGTTTGGGAACAGCACAATGCAGGACAGATGCGTTCTCCAGAAAGTGGTGCGATCAGCCGCGCGCATCATTAAAACCGAGCTCCGTGACCTGCAGTCTGTCTACACCAAAGGGTGCCAAACCAAAGCCTGGAACATCATGAAAGACCGCAGCCACCCCAACAATGAACTCTTCTCACTGATGAGGTCAGGGAAGCGATTTTGTTCCCTAAGGGCCAACATAGAGAGAATGAGGAAAAGTTTCTTCCCTCAAGCTGTTCGGTGACTGAACCAGGACAATACCCGAGATGCAAGAGAGCGACGGTGATGGAGTGACATCATCAACCCTTCACTAGTTTCCCCCCAATGCATAACACCATGGACTATATTATACACTCCATACATCTATGCTCATATCTGATCGTTCTGTAAACTCCATCTTCAATATTATTCTATAGAGCAATATATGTACAATATCTATATTTATGTTTTAGATCTTGCAATATAGCACATATTTATTTTGTATATCCCTGTATATAGTATAGATAGTATTATATCTAATCTCTTTCTATCTCTATTTATATAGTTTTAAATAGTTTTTACCCATATTTCCTTGGAGCATTGCAATAAGCATTTCACTGCTTTTTATCTGCATTTTACTATGTATGATGATGCATGTGACAAATAAAATTTGAATTTGATTTGAATTTGAACATATATATATATATACACATATATAAGATGTTTCTACCCAGTGGATTCCGAGAGAGGCACCAAAGTCGAGTGGAAGAAAGGCATATGACACAAAAAATTAGCAATCAGTATGAATTCGACACATGCTTATGTTTAATAGATATGTTGACTTTAAACTGCAGTATTATGTGGTGTGCCCTGGAACAGTGCATATCACACTGAAGTATACCAAACTAAAATATACCAAAACAGTATTATGTGGTGTGCTTCCCTAACTGAATTTAATGAGCATAAAGATACACCAAGTTTATACAGATTACTAAATTTTGGGTGTCACAAAATGCATCTCATTAATATTATAGCTATACTACTAATCTGCTTAACAAATTGTGAGTGCAAATAAACTTCCTATAGTACCAAAAAGAAGGCATCTGGCCCAATGTTTTACCTGTCATCTGAAGCTCTGGTAATTATTGCACATGAGCAAAATCAATGTGATATCACCCTGATATTACTCTGATGGCATCATTAAAGAACTGGACTGATAAGTTCTCTGATCCTGCTGCTGGAAGTTCTCTCTGATTCTGCAACAAGGACGTGTTTCTGCCTTCACTCAGGATATTTATGGTGAGCGATTCCACACAAACAGGAATTCCACCATACACACTTTCAGTAAATATTGATTTCAGTGGTATATTCTATGCACTTATAGAAATATGCCTGCCAGTAGAGATATAATAATACTGTTTCTACCACAGCCGAGTATTAAAATTAAATAGAATGGGGGTAATTCACAACTATAAGTAATATTTTTTGGGGGATGTTACCCTAGGTGAAGCAACAATAATCCAACTGCTAGAAGAGTCTAAATCAGCACATCATATATCAATTGGAAAATAATTTTTCCCAAGGAGAACCCAACGGCAGGAAGTGGCAAATTCAGGTCATTCACTCACTCCCAATATTTGTGCTTGTTCTTCTGTGCATGGAACAGCTGGTTGGGCAACAGCTATTTGGCAATGCATAGATCAGTGAGCCAGTAACTTTGCAATCCATCCTACAGAGCTTTCCATTGTAAACACTTAAGTGAAACTTAAAATACTAAAGGTTTCTCCAAATCTCTATTTGTAATGGTGTTTGTGAAAAGTAATTCAGTGCTTTTCATAGTTATAGATATGCCTGTCATTGTAGCTTATTCGCCCTGTTCGTCATTGATTTTAGTGTAAATGAAATTATTTTTATCCTGTTCTCTCCTTCATGCTGGTATTAAGTTCAGGGATCCATTGCAGTAAGTCATTCCACCCAACATGCCAGGACTATTGATGTTCATATACTGCTGCCTTGCCTCAACAGCTACAGGAAGACAACACATTGGAAACGTGACTACTTGCTGACCTATTTAAGGCCACTTTTATGCCTATGGATTATTCAGAATTTTGGACTCCAGTCTGCTTATGGACTGTGGAAGGAAGCAGGGCATCCCTGATTATTTTATTCAAGCATATTATTTAACCCAAACTGCCACCTTTGTATGTAGCTGAACTATCAGCTCAGTTCAGTTTCCTCTTATTTCAGGATTTTCTAAACCTGTGCCCCATTTTCCCATCATTTTAAACTATCAATATATGTGGTTTTCTGTACACATTTTTTTTAGTAAGGTAGTTTTATATATCCAAAAGTCATTGAGGTTTTATCAAACCTAGTACTATAGGATGTTTTGAGAAATATACTGTGTATGACAAGCATAGCTGACAGAATTTCTCTGTTAAGTGGCATTGAGTAGGTTAGTTGTTGCGCTATTTGTTTAATGTATTAAGATTTTAGATTGCAGATTTTATTGGTAGTATAACCCAATTCACAGTGAGCCACTTTGTTTAATGGCAAAACTGTTTTTCATACAAATTAGAAGGTAAGTCATATCATTAGACTGTTAATTTCACAATAATATATTAATACCACGGCGAAACATTTATTTAGACAGCATTTCAAGGGAATTTTACAATAAATATTTTATATTACAGACTTAATTGTACAGTAAAGTACTCATTTCATGGCACAACTTTTATTTGTCATTTAAGGGAATTTATATGGAATAAATTGGTATTTTATGTTACAACCCGTTTTCTATTTTATATTACGCTGTTAACTTAACAGTAGCTTAACAGACGTGTCCTGGGCGGGGATAAGACATAACTGACCAATGGGCTCCCATCTTGTGTGGCTCGTCTCTAGGAAGTTGAGAAGTACGGAAGAAGACGCTTCGGTGGAGAAAGGCTTTAGTTTTTCTTCTGTATATACAACATTATGGACTGGAATGGACAAAATGAAGTAAGGTGGAGCACATATTTTTCCATCAGCTTAATCTATAAAAAATGTAGCTCGTTCTGTGTTATTTTCATCTGTTTTTGAAGCTGCCTGACCAGCTCTTTGTCTGTTTAGCTAGCTGCAGGCTAGCAGCAGAGTAACTGGCAGTAAGTTTAAGGCAAGTGGCATGTACGTGTCAGTGTGGTTTAGTAAAGTGGTAAATTATCCGATTTTTAAAGATATCTTTACTGTTTCTCATTATTAAATTACTCGTTCCAGCACGGGGATAAGCTTACTTTTGTCACTTTGGACTATTTTTTTCCATTAACGTTTGGTATAAACTAAGAAATTAGATACCAGAAATCATGTTGCTAAATGCGTACCCACACCAGGGTTTTCAACGTATTTTTGTCAACGGGAACTTTCCGTGGCGTCAGTCTCCAAAAGTGGTTCTTAAGTTTAAATATTTGCAATGATTTGTCCTTTTATTATGGTTATTGTAGTGTAGATAAAGCAAAAAACCTGATAAAAAAAATATATCACATGTATCGCATATTCACACCGCGTTGAAGCATATAGACGAGTAAGACTTTATTTTGCTCTAAAATAGATGTTAGTTAGTTGTTTAGGAGTAAAGACGATGTAACGTTGTATATCATACGCATAATGGAGTTATTTATATGAATAAATAATTCAATAAACATGTCTATTTACATATGCTTTGAAATTTGCAGTGTTCCACTCAGAGTGAATTGGGCAGTGAATTCCAAGAACATGGCGCCCACTGTCAGGGACTTGGGGCACATGGGCATGGGCACGGACAGTGGCATGGACACAGCGCAATGGTACATGGCTTCATGTCTGGAATGAGCACACAGTTTGGGTCAGGGCCTGACATTACAATGGATCCCACAAAGCAACCGAAAAGGCGACCGCTTATGGATGACAGCAGTAGCTGGGACATTGTAAAGGCCACTCAGTAAGATCCATTCATTTTTATACAGTTTTGATATATTTTACTATACAGACCTAATTAATTAATTTAAATTTTCCTTTCATTGCAATGAAAAATTGACTAAGGATTAGATGATAATCAGCAGCATAGTTTTCACTATAGAGTTAAAAAAGGTATCCTCAAATTACTTGGTGTGAGTATACAATACCTGTTCAAATGAAAATGAATCTCTCCATCCGTTTTTGCAGTGATTTATTTTTAAAGGTAATAAGTCCATGTTTGTTGTAAATTTATTTTGTGCTGAAGCTTAACTGTTCATCTCTTTCCTTGCACACTGAACTTGTTTTTGAGTGTGTTACGTTTGAGGCACTTCATAGTAGTCATTCATTCAGCTGCAATAATATAAAGACATATTCCCACTGCACCTCATGTGCAGTAATTAATCGGTCATCTGTATCTGTAGGTTTGGCATCCTGGACCGATGTAAGGAGCTAGTTGATGCAGGGTATGATGTACGGCAGCCAGACAAGGAGAATGTCACTCTGTTGCATTGGGCTGCCATTAACAACAGGGCTGAGATTGTCAAGTAAGACTCAATTCTGCTACAAAGTTTTTAAATGTGTGCTGTGTTTTATTTTTTATTTAATTCAAGCTTTTTTACCTGCCTAAATATTTTCCTCACACTCAGTGACTTTTAGGAACAACACTACCGGAAATGTGATGCTTTGTTGATCTTTCAGCGATATAACACAAGAGAGACACCTCAATGGACATTTATGTGTAGAATACATTAAGGCCTACAGATTTTAGGTCCCTGAGCCCCAGATCAAAATAATCAGTTAGAAGATAGGGACACTGTTTGGTGCATTATAAGGTATTTTAATGTTATTTTTATTCTTACTCACTTTGTGCTTTTTCTCAAGGTATTACATTTCTAAAGGTGCCATTGTTGACCAGTTAGGAGGTGATCTTAATTCAGCACCCCTGCATTGGGCCATAAGGTAACTATGTTTTATTGCCCAAGTGTACTTGGAGAAATTGTCTCTTATTTGATTGTTGATAACAGAATATCAAAGCACATAGAATTTCTTGGGTGAGGGGAGGAGTGTTTAGATGGAGATTTTGACTTTTGCCTCTTCATTGTCTTTGCCTCGTGTATTTCTGCATGCGACTGGGATGCACGGATCCACTTGCAGGCAGGGCCACCTCCCCATGGTGATCCTCTTAATGCGACATGGGGCTGACCCATCACTGTCTGACGGGGAGGGCTTCTGTGGCCTCCATCTAGCTGTTCTCTTCCAACACATGCCTATTGCTGCCTACCTGATGGCCAAGGGACAGGTGTGTGTGTGCAGTGGCAGACAGTTTAGACTGTTTGTTCTTTACTCACATGTTATATCGCCATTATGCCCTACATATTAACAGTTCATTTTCCCTCTTATTAAAATCTGAATAAATTAACAGTTTAGATTAAATTGTTTTGCTGGTGTTGTTCTACAGAATTCAATCTGAGTAGATGTTCATTTGTCCTTGTATAAACATTGAGAATGTTTAAGGATGTGGATTTGAGTGAGAATAGTGCTGAGCCACACTTCTACCACTAGTGGCTTGTTTGTTTTCAGCAATGCAATATTGCAAAAATGCAAAATTGATTTTATGTGCCATGTAAATATTAAAAAATAAACTCAAAGATCAAAGAACCCACCTAAAATATGGTGCATGTGCCTGGTTCTAGTGTGAAGGCATTTTTGGAACGATACTTGTAGACTGAAGTGTTAAATCATTTACAACTGTAGGAAGTTGATTGTCCAGATCTCAATGGTCAAACTCCACTGATGTTAGCGGCCCAGAAAATTATTGGGTAAGTATTGTGGTGTTAAATTAAATCTAAACCAAAATTAAATCCTTTCCTTATCTTTTTTTTGTTTTTGCTTTTTCTCTTCTATCGTGAACAATTTAGTATCCAGGAACTAATATGTCACACACTCTTAAGTGCCTCAGAGTAACTGTATTGTGAAAGGTCGTAAAGTACTATATCTAATTCAGTTGAGTGCACTTGTAATGTTTTGTGAGCCTGGGCATGAACTTACACTCACAGAAATCTGCTTTGTGATTTGCTTGTAGGCCAGAGCCCACAAACTTTCTCATCAAATGTAATGCATCAGTAAGTGCGGTGGACAAGATGAACAGAAACTCCCCGCTGCACTGCGCTATTCTGGCTGGGAACGTAGATGCTGTCCACATCCTGCTGGAGGCTGGGGCCAGCGTGGATCTGCAGAACGCCAAGGTGACCACAAATTTTCTATTCAGTAGCCATATGTGCTATGTTACTACTGATGGTTCATATTTTAATAGCTATGATAATTATTTAACAAATACAATAGAATATTGATCATCTTAATAGTTGTCTCGTGTATTCATGTTTTGGAGCTTCCATCTTCCAACCACTTGCACAGGGGGAGTCTGTGGCCTAGCTCAGAGGACACTAGTCCATCCTAGGGTGCATACATGCATATACCATAAACAGTAAAGCAAATTAGAGATGGTGGTTATCACGATGGCATGTTTTTGGACTGCGTGTGGGACACAGAGTATCCAGAGGAAGCCCACATAGGGTATATGTGATCTCCAGGCACTCAGTCGTGGCTTATTTAACAGAGAATCCAGAGGAAGCCCACATAGGGAGCGTGAGATCTCCAGACACTCCTTTGTGGCTTATGTATGCTGGTCTGTGCATGTTTTAGGGACAGACTCCCATCGATCTTGCAAATCAGGTGCACAGCCCCCTGTTGGTGCACATGTTGAATCACGTTAAACAGGAGAGGATGAAAACCAATTCCACCTTCTTCCACATAATCAAGAGATACAAGGTAAGTTTCCTTTTCAGCCAAAACATCTGTGCTTTAACTGACGGTCACACCCGACCTGTGTTATGCTGTTCCTGATACACTTTGTTACTGTGAGTATAAAATGAATTGCTACTTTGTGTGTGAATGTCGATTTGCCCATGTCACTGCTGTTGTGTTCTTAGGCTGCCTGCCATAGACAGTATTCTGACAGTACTTGCTGCCTTATTTCCCAGTTCCACCTGCTGTTGGTGTTCTGTACGGCGGTGCTGTGGGCCGTGGGTGCTATCGCTGACCTAAACTCGGAGTCGTGGCTGCTGAAGGGGGTTCTGCTGGCCAGCGTTCTGGGAATAGTCAACCTCATCACCCGGTAAGAAAGTGTACTTTTTCCAAGTCTGCAGCTGATTCCTCTATGTAAAGGACAACTGTCTAGCTGGGTTGTCTGCACCTGTCTGGCTGCAGTGTTAAGTGTGATGCAGTTGTATGTATGTGAAAAAGCTGTATTTGTTTGAGTCGTTCGGTGTGTAATGAAACCATTCACCGTGTTTCATACACACTTCACCTATAGGTAAACAAAAATGAGTACAAAGACATTTACACTTAGAAAAGGTAAGGTAATAAAATACTACCAAGAGGAACATAGTTGTTTTATTTGGCAGTGCTTAAAATCATTATTTTTTATTAGCCTTTTAATTGTCAAAGACTGTGTTAAGCTGAAGTACATGCAGGCATAGGAGCAGTAAAATGTTTTGTCCCAGTGGAATCCCTGTTTATCTGGTGACTTCATAACAGTATCGTACTGAATGCAATATAATTAATTTGAGGTGTAGACTGGTGTGTGAGTGTGCCCTGCGATGGGCTGGCCCCCTGTCCCGGGTTGTTCCCTGCCTCGTGCCCGTTGCTTCCGGGTAGGCTCCGGACCCCCCGCGACCCAGTGGGATAAGCGGGTATAGGAAATGGATGGATGGATGGGTGGATTGAGGTGTAATAGAGAGAAATAATATTGGTGTGGTTTATAGGAAAAAATGAGTAGCAGTTTATGGAGACGATGAAGGAGGGATGGTACCGCAATGTGTAGAACTGTGTTCTCCTTGTGTTTGTGTGGGTTTGTTCTACGTTCTTCAGTTTCATCCTGCAGTGTACAGACAAGCCGATTAGGTGAATGGGTATCATTAAATTTCTCTAATTTTATCCCACATGTGGGATGTCAGTCTGTCACAAGACACAAACATCTAGATTGTTCCCAGCGTAATGTCTGCTGCTGTGTGAGATGTTCTGTAGATTAGGTGGTTTTGAACAATTAATGAATGAATGTCATATGGAACAGGAAAACTCTTAATACACACACCATATACTGAAAATACTTAGGCGGTTCTGACTTTGGTGGGTATATTTGAATTCAGTCTAAGCCCAGTCTTTTCATCCTGTTCTTTTGGACATGATGAAGGAAGGTCCGATGAGTGGTATTGTAAAACCGTAAAAGTCCAGGAGATTAGCTCCCTTCTGCTCTGTCAATGCAAAGTAATGGAAATGAATGATTGGTTACATGAAAATAACTTGCATTTTGCTTACGGTAAACTTCTTAAGTTCTACTCATCACATTATGCAGCTGTGAATAATATGCATGTTGTCTGTACTGCATCAATAACGTATAGAATGGGCAGGGATGGGCTGATTGGAACAGGCTTTCACTTAATGTATTGCTCTCTATTGTTCAGCTAATTAAAAATAAAGTTGTCCTCCGAAAAACGCATTTAAAAAAATGCATATATGCTGGTTGGAAAGTAAACAGCCAGGCGTTTTAGAATAATTTGTCTGTCATTTATTTTCAATTGATTGCTTAATAACCAAATGATTTGAGATTTCAGCTTCTGGCTGAACTGTGATGTATGCCTTTCAACTTTGGCACAAGGGGTGCAAAGATAGTACCTCTTATTAATTGGATATGTTATCTCAAAGGTCAAAATCAAACATCCTTACAGTGCTTACCTAATGTTTTATGAAACTTCTTATGTCCTGAAAATACATGTTTTTGAAAGATGTTACACTAATGACTAATCCCACATTAAAATGCAATGTAGTGAATCCCATCAAGTAACTTTCATGACTGTGAAAGGAGGAATAATCCAGTTTATATAGTGTTGCCTATTCTGCTTCTCTTTTGGTGTGGTTTTGTATGTGTTCACATGCAGATTTATAGTGGGCCCAGATGTCAATAAGCTTCTTCCAGCCACCTTCCTGATGGCCTCTGTCTTCCTGATGCTCTTCACATGGTGCTTCTGGCTGATGCCTGATATCCTTCATGATGTTTTATGGTTTTGTCAGCCCTCATTGTGGCACTTATGTTCAGTCTAATCGTTAACACATTTTTAAATTTTGTTTGACGACTGGAGTTCACAAATCTAGATTCTTTGTTTATTATTTACATATGTTTTTCTTATGTCTAATAATCTCTTCACCAAAAAGGTCAAACGAGAAACAGGAAGTGTTCAGGTATGTGTTGAGTTTACAAGGCACCCTCAAAGCAGTGATATGGCATCACATTTGTTAGAAGTTGCAAGCGTAATAAAATGTACTCGCCAATAAATACCTGCGCATGTGAAATAAAATTAACTGACCACTTGCAAGATGTACGTCTTTCACGCACAAATGCAACTCTCGCACAGAAATTCAGCATTCGAGAGTAGTACAGACAGCTGACCCACAACTCCTTATCTAAACCAAAGTACGCGACAGTCCCCCAGACCCAGGTGTAAAGGTGCCTCATGCAGCATGGGTTTGTTTTGTGTTAGTGAAAACATGGCGGAAGGCAGGTATAGTGCTTATATACGACTCATAATTCTAATGTTCATGTAGACACAGCATATAGTGCTGCTAATTTTAGTCATGGTTTTTAATATAAACTTTTGTGAAATTTATTTCAGCTTTGTGTAGGGCTGTCTCGATGTACTCTTGATTATGTGCCGCGTGTGCAATAATCATCAAGGCTTTAGATGATGGGCAAAACATTCATCTGCACGCCAGATTTTCGGTACTATACGAAAATTTACTTTTAAGCAAATTAGTAGTGCCACCTAAAATAGTAACCTGTATAAAAGTGGCATATGCTTATGTTTAATAAACTTCGGTGACTTTAAATTGCAAAAAGTACTGCCACAGCACCTTGTTTATCTATATCTCCTCATTCTAACCAAATTTCACAGTGAGTAAATTGCTAGGTTGTTAGACGAAGCCATCTATAAGTATTACTTGCATGTAAATCTTCAAATATTGTGGCTATTGTGCCTCCACTGTGTTTGCTGTCAGGGCTCAGATGTTAGAAATAACTAGCCTCTAGCCAAACCTTTTTTTCTTTTTTTTTTGGAAAACCAATATTTGGTGCACAACCACTACTTTCTGAAAAGGATTGTGGATCTGGATGACCTCTGGCCAACCTGTATGCCAGTTATTCAGTTAAGGGACACTGTTAATCAAGTGACATAGAGGTCTGTATGGGTGTAATAATGTTGAAAGTGAACAATCATAAGAAGCTCACGGTCTCCCTTGCTTTCTGCCCCCAAAATTGTCAAAAGTCAGGTTGTTTCACATGAGAACTCGGCTTCAAGAGATCACCCTGCTATCACTGCCTGGGTTGAATTTGTGCACAAAGGACCTATATCTTGCGAGTGGGCAGTATGTATGTGCATGTGCAAAATAATATATTTTACTTGTTTTGTTTATCATGCTTGCAACTTTTGACATAAATGTGATGTCATACAGTTCCACTTTGGTGTTATGTCACCGTTTCTCCTCAAACTCGGCAACACCTTCAGCAAGCCGACCATTCTGCAATGGGAAAGGATTCTGCAGATTGACATTTAAGTGGAATGTGCCATAAATGAGTAGGTGTAGTGTCAGATTTGTGTAAAATACAACATTTACGGTTAATCCAGTACATCTAAACATTGTATAGGTTGGTGAGTATGGGAGGAGTACAAATTAGATGGGCAGTCCAGGTGACTGCGTTGTCCTGGGAATACAATGTGTCATTCTTACAACCCCCCCTTGTCATTGTACTGCTACAAAGGCTGATAATGTTTAGTGGTATTACTGTGGTAGGTCCTTAACTCCAGATACCATGGCAGCCAACTGCTACAGTGAAGATACTTTACAGCCTGAATGCTACTGGCTTGCTCTACTATTACTACAGAAGCTGGAGGACAGACCCTGGGTATATCAAAACCCCTGAGGAGGAGAGAAAGAAGGTACTGCCACGGAAAAGTGTGGATGCCTCACCCATTTTCACCTCGCAGTGTTACAAAAATAACAATGAATAGTTTATTTTAATAGCAGAAGGGCACTGAACAGTATACCTAAATGTCTCTGATACAGAATTTAAAGATACCATTTTTTGTATTGGGTCAGACTTGTTGCTAACAACCTTTGAAGTTGTTTAAGGGATGTCATGTACCAGTTATTTCAGATGGTGCTTTGGTACGAAATACGGGATGATATTTGGAAATGCATAAGCGAAAAAAATACCTATAAAATTCTGAAATGTTTGAGGCTGAAATCTTTCTGTATTAATCTTCTCTGTAAGTTGTGTTTTTTCCTTTAGCACAGGATTAGTGTGTTTTCATCAAAAAGGGAAAACCTCATATGTAAGAATAGACCAAATTTGCACAGGAATGCTTGGTGGACTGTTTACTAGCTGTTTGGCATTGAAGTTGTCGGTTCTCTCCTTCCCTAGAATGTGATAATGTTGGCAGAGGCAGGCTGTCTGGATCCTAGAGTTTTCTGCACCTCCTGTATGGTGAGTAATTCATATTGAAGGACAGCATAAGTTAAACAGGGCCTCATTCTTTTCAGTAAAGTTCTTTGAAAAAATTGAGCTTTTTTTTCTAGAAGATCTAGAATGATTGTTTACTCTGTGGTACAGATTCAGAAGCCGATTCGAGCCAATCACTGCTTCTCTTGTGATTCCTGCATCGCCAAGCAAGACCACCACTCTGTGTGGATCAATGGCTGCATAGGTAACTATTGTAATTCTGCCTGCTAGCCCGTGTTGGTCAGATAAACATTAAGCTGATGTTTTGAGGAGGAAGATGATAATTAAATAATTGAGAAGGAGCTGTATTAGCTGTGGGTAAACCATAAGTGGGTTTTGAGCAGACAATTCCTTTGCTGACAGTGTTGTTAATAATAATATTCTTTGTGCAGGGGCCAGGAATCATTCCTATTTTGTTCTGTTCCTCTTTTTTCTTTGTCTCTTCTTCTGCTGGATATTGTATGGGAGCCTCATCTGTAAGTATAAAATCAAAACTCATCTATCCATTCATTTCCAAAACAATATTTTTCTTATAGCTGTGAAACTGTAATAATAGGGTATCCATCATTGTTTGACTGAAGTTATCCTAAGATAATCCTTATTCTCTGCTTCAGACTGGTCCAAGAGTTGCCAGCTGAACTATACTGAAGAAGGGGCATGGGGAGTGCTGACAGCATTGGCTAGCTGCTCTCCCTGGCTGCTCTACATGTTTGCCCTCACATTCTTCCATACCTCCTGGTCCTCCGCCATTCTTATGATGCAACTCTATCAGGTATGCTAATGTTTAAAAGGTTGTCTCGCAGGTCGTAATCTTAGCAGTTGATTGGTTTCAATTCACCCAGCATTGTCTTTATGTATAGGAATGTTACATATAGGAAAGACACATGCCAGAAAACTGATTCAGCAGCCCACCAGTCAGGAGAGAGAGCACCAGTTAGGAAGGGATGGTACATCTCTCGGGTGCTAACAGCTGGTAGTTTGTGCCTCCGGGACTGTCTGGTCTTAATCCTCTCACAACAGTTTAATGATGCCAGTTTTCACTAGCAGAAAAAAGTACCCAGTTTTCATGCTAAAATAAAAGTACAGATACCACATGAAAACAGAAGTGGACAGTTTCTTTATACTGAGAAAAATAGGCTGTTTGTAGTTAGCTGGGTCACAGCTGGAGGCTACTGCAGTTGATGGGGGTGAAACTTGAGTTATCATATGGCACTTTTCCACTGGCATACAGGAACTGAGCTGTATCGCAACGAGAAAGTAGTTACAGCGCGGTTGGAGCTTGCACCAGTTTTCCAGAAGTGTCAGCTCAGTAAAAGTGTTGCTGGATTTGGAGAACGATGGTGACGTAAAACCAGAGATGCTTAATTTACTGTTCAGTAAGCTGGACATTTTCAAGCTACAAGTTGTCGGGAATGCATCAATACATCGTGATGTGCCATACTACTAAAAATTTAATATATAGAATATGTTCCTTTTTCCTTTAGATAATCCATGCGTAACATAGATTACTGGTACCTCGTGCATTTTGACCAATCAGATGATAGTGATGTAACCAGCTTTGGCCTTGCTAGTAAGCAGGTCCATGTCAGCGCTGGTAGAAGTCGGGTACAGCTTGCATAATTTACAATGGAAAACTGTCACTTTGTGGTACGGCTTAGTGCTTAAGCCCAAGTGCTCCAGGTTACTAGGTGATCTTGCTGTTTGACTTCAAACTTTCCTGACCTGTATTTCACTTGGGACATAGCTAAATATGTATGGGTAAATTGGAGTTTCTGCATGACTGGAACTATTTTTTTAATATGTTATATTAATATAATGCAATATAATATACATTAATACAGACACAGATTTTTATTCATATATTTGTGAGGAGCATCCATTCATTTCTACTAAGATAATCACTATTTCCAACAATGACAAGTTTAATCCTTACTGAGTCCTAACCTACTGAGCATAAGTAACTAAACAAAATACAAGACTGTGGGGATGGGAAAAAATGGTCCCCACAATGTCAAAATAACTAGTTTTGGTCCCCACAATGTAATATGTATATAACCCCCACAAACAGTGGATTCTAGCTTTCAAGTGCTGAATTTGAGTACAGAGTGCTATAATTCATTTATTCTTACCGTTTTGTGGACAGATTGCTGTCTATGGTCTTACCACCTCAGAGAGAATTTACCTCATGCAACGAAGGGGAAAACTACCACAATCTGTTCCTTTGAGACAAAATCCATACAAGTAAGCTCTTTTTTAAGTCATTGAAATTTATTTGTTTATGGATTCATTGAGTCAGAGACCAGGTAGGATAGAAAATTTGTTGGATAACAGTACTCCAGAACTACATGGTGCAGATTTATTTGAAAACTGTATAGGTTTGTGAAGTACATAGTAAGACTGAGGTCCAATGCAGTCTTACATAAAAAATTCTCCTCTACTTGTTTCAGTTTGGGTTTTGTCCGGAACCTAGTAAACTTCTTCCAGCTGCGCTGCTGTGGACTCTGCAAGCCTGTTGTGGTGGACTGGACCCAACAATTCTCCTTAGGCTCAGACTACTCTATGCTCAGTGGCTTTAATACAGTCTGACCTTGTTGGCTGCTGTACAACATGGTACCAAACAAGAAGAGCTAGCCGTTTTATGGCTCTCAGTTGTAGGATTTAGGCTGGTTTTGTTTCTGTAAGTGTGTTCAAACCATTAGAAAGAAACATGATTTAAAGAAACTGAGTGATTTACTTTTGTAACAACTGCCTTATATTGTAATATATTAATCTAAAAATAAGACTTTATAAATCTGATGTTATGGACTATCCTGTGTACTTTATAAGTAAATTATGCTTGAAGTTTCATGAACATTTTATATAGAGACTATTTTGATCTGTATTTTTCCCCAACATTTGTGAAACAATACCTTAAATATTTTTATGAATAGCTCACTGTTTTTATACTGAATGTATTGTATATGAAATGTGATCAGCTGGAAAACCACTTTTAATATACATTTTGTTACTGGATTGATTTAATGTTAATTTCACTTGTTATACCACTTGTGAGTGTACATTATTGATTTTGCAGACATACTGTACTGTTTGGTATTGCTTGCATTTTCCTGCTCTAAAGCTGTATTGATTCATTGTAATTGCAGCTTACTGCGTGTGTGATAATCCTTGCCTTTGTGGTATACACCAGTATGCCATACACTTGCACTGCCTTGCACCTTCACTGTGTAATCTGCTATGAAAGAAAGCAGTGCAAAATGTTTTGGAAAATGTTTACAGGATTTTTTTAAACTACACTATTGTATAATGCGTATGGGCTATGTGTACATATAATTCAGAAAGCCAGTAGTTTCCAGATAATTTAATGTACAATATCACACAGGAATTTGGTTCTGACTTAGTCAGAAGAACATGATACTCACAAAAGGCAGGTTTTAGTAATCAAAATTATATTGCAGTTACGTCTGTATTTCCTGTAGTCAGCTGGTAGCCATTGTAAACTTATTTACTCATTGTTTAATGTTTATCTAGTCATTAATAGTGCATCAGCTCGTTACAGTTGGGCACAAAAGCAGATACAACTATAGTAATACTTGTTGGTTTGAAATACTCATTGCCACGATTTGAAGTGAAGCTCTACCCAAGGCTTTTTGTGATTGTGTGTCCGTTTAAGTTTCTATCAAACTGAACATTGTGATCAGTTTTCAATGTCCGTTATCAAGGTAATCTTTTAGCTAACCTGGGCAAATAGTAGTAATAGAACATATTTCAACTAAAGGCATTCATTTTACTGCCTATACCATACATTTCTTTAAGGTATTTTGTAGTGTTACAGGCGGCAGTGTGTGGCCCAGTGGGCTGATCCTGTGTGTCTGTAATCACAAGGTCACTGGTTCAAACCCAGCCTCAACATGTGTGCGGGTCCATGAGGAAGGCTCTTAACCCCCAGCTCCCTGGGCGCTGCTATGGATGGCCACCCTTTACAGACAACTTACTCTGCAAAGAACGAGTTGAAGGAGGTGTAAAAGGCAATTTTTTGGGGGATCAATAAAGTATCAACTATTATTATTATTTTTTTAATTCTCATGAAATGATTTCAAACCAGTTATATGTTGGACAGCTCTGTGTGAACATTCTTTCCGTTGAATTACATGACTAAATACAAATGTTTTGTTCTACCGTGCTTATTTTAATTATACACTAATTTACTGTTGCAGACTGAGTCAGATAAATAATGAATAGTAATGCATTTAGACAATGACATCTTTTCAGAAGTTGCCTTGCTAAGATTTTTTGTATATATGGTGAATATTAGTATAAACATTTCCATACATATTATTAAAAATATTTTGCTAAGCATCTGTCATTATGGCTGACCTTTAGGATGTATGTAAGCATACATGTAAGCATATAATGTATGTGTAAGACACTTCTATTTTCTGTAACTCAACCAATCTTAATATGCTGTACAACTACCTCCACTGTGTAATACTGAACTGTGTACAGTGCCGTGTGAAAATTTTTCTTGGAGTCCAGAATACTTCTGTGCCTTCATTCTTGATCCTCCACCATTCCAAGATTCCCCAATCCCATTCCCTTTGGGCCAAAGTTTTTGGCGTAACAAACTGTAAAAAAAAAGGAACAGGGCTGCATTTGCATTTGTTTCAGTTTTGGTGCAGTGTGTATCAAAGTTTGCATAGGTTCAGGTCATAACCTATACAAAGTTTGGAAAAGATCCAACAAAGTCATTTTTGAGTTATGATGCTGACAAGACTTAATATCTGATTCTGCCCTTCTCTTTGCTATCACTGTATGGCACTGCTTCAATTTTGGTGCAGTTTGTCTCAAGTATAGATCTGGTCCACATCTTTATCCTTTCAATGTGTCTGTTAAGTTTAAGTCTAATTACAGCCCACAGTTCGTATCCAAATGTGCATTGATTTGAATGTGCGTATGTCTTTTCTGTACCTTTGCAGTAGAGCTCGCCATCCTTATCTGTTACATTTGTGGACTCTAGACTCTTCCCACAGATTGCACAGCGGAAGCAGGTTTTGTGCCAGGGCTGCAAATACACACCACAATGGACTAGTAACATCTTTCGAACATCAAACCATTGATCAAGTATTTTTTTTCCCAAAATTCCTGCCTTATTGTGGTATAGGAGTGAAGCCCATACTTAACCTGCATAATGAATGGAATCAATGATATTTCCTTGTGAGGGCGGCATGAGTGGAAGGTGCCTTTCAAGGGATACAGGTTTGAATCTTGCCTCTGCAAGTTTGTATGTTGTCCCCATCTTATGGGGCTTGCCTCCCACAATTCAAAGGCATGAACTTAGGCTAACTGATGTCCTTAAATCACTCCTAGTGTGTGCATGTACCCTGTGATCAACTGGCATCACATTCAGGGTGTGACCCCTACCTTCTGCTATCAGGGATAGACTCCAAGTGACCCTATTTAGGGATATGGGGGATATTTTCTTGATGGAAAAGTTACCCAAGGTCTAGACTACATTCAAGGCAAAGTTACAAAGTGAAATGGCCACTCTGTTTACCTTTCCAGCACTCATGACCTTCTCTGCTGCATAGACAGCCTTTGAACATCGGGGGCAGTGGTCTGATCCACCAAACTTCTGTGCAAACTTGCTGGGGTTTGAACTTGCTGTAGGGTGATGAGGTTTGAATCTGAAAAAGAAAATACAGACACCATATAAATGGAATATGTTTATGTATAAAATGCTTCAGTTGTGTATTGCTACCATAATTTCTAAGACCCCTCCTCCATCCCTGCTCTTTCTCCTCTCAAAACAACAATATACATAAATAAAATCATCTAATATTCACCATCATGATTTATGGTGAATACTGATTTATTTTATTTACTTTTTATTCTAGACTTGTTATCACAGAGTACAATGCTAGCTTGGAAATAACTTCAGAAAGACCATATGTAATTATTTGATTTGGTTATGCTAAACATAAAAGTGATTTTCTGACATGCAAGCACACTCTACTACACAGCAAGCTCTAAACTGCTCAATCCGATGGATGCTGTTAGAACTACAGATGTACGATTCCTATTTTCTTGGCTGATTTATTATTTTTTTTGCAAGTGTGAAAACTGCTGATCGCGATTTTTGACAATTCCGATTTTCTTCCTAAGATAAGTTGCAAGGTTTTCTCTCATTTAAACAAGGCTCAGAATCAAAGTGCTCTGTGACTGGAAAGAGATACAAATAATTAACTGAAAATGCTGTACAACCAACTTTACATTACAAAACATTATAAACAAAGTGCAACACATTTAAATAACAAAACAAATGTCAGTTACTTACATAATTTTTACAGTATGTTTAAATTCACCAGATAATACGACATTGACTCCTTTCTCTTTTTTACTCAACTTAAAAAAGTCCATAGATTATAAGTAAAACTGAAGTGCACTATACTCTTCCAAAGTACAGGGGAAAATGCATGTTATGCACATACAATTCTTACATTGCTAGTAAGATAGATTAAGATCAGTTTTTTTCATGCCTTCATACTGTACGAACATTGTATTGAGTAAAAGTTTCAGCAAAACTTAACACTTTAACTGTCATATGAAAAAAAACCTTAGCTAGCCATGCAATTTTTATGATTATTCGTTTTCAGAATTATCTAGTATATGTTTAATAATCAGTTTAAAGTTTACCTCTGATGTTTCACTACGTTTTTTGTGGTGGGTCCCCCACGGTAATTTACTTCGGTTTTACATGGGTTACAAATTGCACACTTTTGTGTCGTCTACACTCACCGTGAAGAACATGGAAGGCCAAAACGTTTTAAACTTTTCACCTAAAAAGAGTTCATATTTCATGTCTACAGACACATTGTCTAGTGTAATAAACTCACGATTTTGTTATATTGCTTATCAGTATTAAAGAATTCAGTACAAAATACTTAGTGTAATTGGTTCCTTCGTGCATTAATTAGCATATAACATTTTCTGAACCATCATAAAACTAATATGGACTTGGTTAAAAAAAAATAGGATATTCATCTTTAGAAGATTTATTTAGGCTATCAGTGTACACAACAAAATTCCCAGAAATTGTGACTGGGTTACAGTAGATTTAGAATAATTGTAGGATATGGCTACCTTTTCATCTGTCTTAGATTTAAGTTATAAAAACCAACATATAAACACATAACCAATGTGTGCTGTATTTTGTATTATAGTTGAGTTTCAAGCTACATCATTGTAATATAATTTGCAGTCATGCTGCGCCGTTCAACGTGTGTCTATACGTCTTAAGAAAAAATTACGTTACGTAAATATTAAGAATTACGAAAGTTTACGTATTGTGCTGAAGGTACGAATATCTAATGTTCTCTGGGACGTAACATCATAGCTCAAACGTGCCAAGACTAAGAGATAACGCAGCTCTTACCTGCAGGTACGAAACACGGCACTTAGTAAAATGTACGTTTACTATGGAAGGCCAACGGAGCCAAAACGTCTTAAAACTTTAGGCCTATAGACGTCAAATATTAACGCCTGCAGACGTCAATTTTACACGCCTTTACAAGCAAAAAAAAAACCACACGCCAATTTTTCACATTCACAGACTTAACACTTTGCTTCTATACATGGGCATATAGCCTGCGTACAGGTTGCATTTTGCAATGTGTGCTGATGTCAACAAAGCGACCTTTTCAAAATAAAAGCACCTGTTCAAAAACGACTTAATCAAGTACTTCTCTCTTTTTTATTAGGACATTATACTGAATTATTTCTTGTAAAACTACAGTATCACATTTAAACACAAGTCTCCAAACACAAGGACAGAGCATGACATTAGTTTATTAAAATGTATTTATTTATAATATATGTAGCCGTGGGAATATTTTATTTCTTTTAAATGTTATATATATATTATGAGTCAACTTCACTCAACTTTAAATGGTATTAGTTATATAAATGAGTGAGTTAAATTATTATGTGGTGGGTTCCATAGGTCCGGGTTGCAGGTGGGGCTTAGTTTGCAGCTACACCTTACGCACGCACCTTGTTGCTCGCCTCTGCGGCTCCTCAGAGGCACAGTGGCTGCTGTTGCGTTAGGTAGGCTGCGGTCAGCACGGTTAAACTGCTTAATTAATAAGTAACATGAGTATGTGACAGTGTGCAGTCATTTTATATGCATGTTTCAGTACTTATAAGTTAGTTTTGGAGGAAAATTGCATGTAATTTTCCTATCTAACTTTTTACATGTTGTGTAGGGAGCGGGAGAAGCTGCAGTTGACTACGTGTGTGTACAATCCCCATTCTGCTTTCGTGGTGCAGGTAATTAGGCCAGCCAATATCTGCGCTACTACCGGAGGCTTAATAATTATTAGTAATATTTTTAGCTTTATACGTAATCAAAGTTCGTGCGGGTTCTGTGTAAGATGCTAACTATCGCAAATTCACAGTAGTATGCCTTAAGTTAAAAGCATTTAGTTGTTACGCAGGGTTTATTAATTTTCTATTTTTCCACTCTCACAGTGCATCTTTGTATGTTGGCTGAATGTGGAAGAACTCAGTAAAACAGTACTTGCATTGGCTCGTGTCTCCGTGTGCACTTATTACTGCACAAATACTACAGTGGTGATGAGGTAACAAAGTGAATGAATCCACGTCATATTAAAAAGACGTCATATATGAAGAAGAGTTCTCATCTTATATCTTATAGTAGTTCATCTGTTACCGAGTTTTGCCGAAACCGAAAGTGCTACTGCCTGAAACGGCTAAGCTCAGCAGGAGGGAAAGATTTCTCAAAGAGCCAATCATGGTAAAGCGGATGGAAAACATGGTCTTGCAAGTAACAGGCAAGTGAAAGTCATTGAAAGAAAAAAACGGAGATTAACTGAGAGCCAGTTGAAAAGTTATATCGAAAGTAGGGAAATTGTAAAAAAGATTAAAAATAAAATAAAAATGGCAATGATAGGAAGAGTGCCGGATTTTGATAGTAAGAAAGAGGACTCATATTTGGAGCGCTTTGAAAGATGGCTGTCTGCCAGTGATGTTGAGACAGCAAAGAAGGCTGATGTGTTTTGAGTGTCTTGTATGTTACAGAATATGGCCTATTGAAACATTTGGTCTCACCACAGAAAGTTTCTGATGCATTCTACGAAAATATCACTCATGCCCTGTCTGCATTTTAAGTCAAAGCCTATTTTGATTGCAGAGTGTTTCAGATTTTACAAAAGACAGCAAAAGAATGATGAAACTGTGAGTGAATACATCTTTGCATTGAAGAAATTGGCAAACTCTTGTGAGTTTGGACAGTTTTTGAATGATGTGCTCAGAGATCAGTTTGTCTGTGGTCTTAGGGGAGGGATATCACAAGTAGCTATTATCAGAAAAAGATCTTACCTTCAAAAAGGCCTGTGATATTGCACTTGCTCTTTAGTTGGCTTATAAAGACACTAAAGAATTGAGAGAACATGCCGACAAACCAAAAGAGGATGTCCAGAGGGTCTCCAACACATCAGGTGACAGAGTAATAAGAAAGGTAACAGTTCACGTCACAACTGGCCAGATGATTGAAGAATTAAGCAGTGCTACATTACAGAGAAGAAGCCAAGATGCAGCAGATGTGGAGAAGTCGGACATATAAGTGTCTGCACGACAGCAAAGCAAAACTGTCAAAGCTCAACTGGTGACCACTAGTGGGGGAACTGATGACTCAGATGACTGTAAGGATGATGTACTGGACCTGTTCACAGTTTACACTGCTTAAACGAACTATGATGGCATTTTTGCTGAATTGGATTTGTCTGGAAAACCGGTTAAAATGAATGCAAGTGGATACTGGAGCATCAGTGTCCTTGATTCCATTGTAGGATCACACATGCACATATGACAGAGCCTCCCTTGTTATCTGTGTGTTTGTGATTTCCCTGGCCAGCCAACTCTATTGACAGGGTGGGGGGGGGGGGGGGGGGGGGGGGGGGGGGGGGGGGGGGGGGGGGGGGGGGGG